>MJUU01052402.1:56125-68193 GCA_002080025.1 Modiolus philippinarum
TTTTTTTTATATAGTTCTAACACTGCATGACCACCTCCACGAGAGTACTCCGGTACGATGGTGAGGACTGGGCAACTGCACCATTCAACGTGTAGAATGGGTCTTAGTCTCTCGGGGCCAAGACATGCAGCCTAACGGCGGCGCATACCGTAGTTAGGGCTTTGAGTTCTTCAAAGTCCTTCTACACCAAAAACGATCGACCCACCAAAAAATTCGACTGCGAAGTCGCAAGACAGTCAGCGGATACCAGGGAAGATCAACGGTACCAAAATCACATTGCAAATGGAGTGGGCGTCCCTCCATATTTAAAAATGCCGCTGTTTATATTTATTGTTCACATCAGTGTGTTTTCATATGTTGTATCACTCAATGTTAAGGTTTCAACAGCTGTTATTGTGTTTTGATGTTCATATCAGTGTATTTTCATATGTTGTGTCAATTCAAGTGATCTTTAACCATTTGGGCTTTTATGTATTGTTCATATCGTCTTCAATATCGATTTGTTTTCATAGTTGCTATAACTTCATGATACTCTTTATGTTTGTATTTGTATATAGTTTATATTGTCTTTAATATCAATTTATTTTCATATTTTCTATTACTTCATGATAATCTTTATGTTTGTATTTGATGTTTATATTGTCTTTAATATCAATTTGTTTTCACTTGACGTTTATTTTCTTTTTCCACTTCTTAACATTCATACCAAAGTGCTTCCATATCTTGTTTTAATTCATTATGTTTCTGTCACTGAAGTTTATATCAATGTCGTTGATGATTTGTGTTAATTCTTAGTCATAGTTTCATTATGTGTTTTCAATGAAATATGATATCCATCAGTATGAATAGGGTAACAGATCTAATAACGGTAAGGGTTAAGTTATGAGAAAAGAATTAAGGTTAGGGATGCCTTAGACTTAGCTGTGGTTAATAAAGCCCAAAGTTAGGGGTATGAATAATAGAGAATAAGGTATGATAACGACTTAGTTCAGTCTAGAGTTACTTTTGTTAGGGTAAAACTAATTTCATCATTGGGGATGATACCATTATTAACGTTAGTGTTTGTTTGAAAACTTTAGGTTAGGTTACCATTAATTAATAAATAAAATGATTTTCAAGTTTAAAATCAGTATTATTTAAATCTTTTGGGTTAGGATTACATATATATTAATGATTAGTGATAAGTTATAATCACCGATGTTCAGGTTAGGGTTATTATAAGGTTAAGTTGGGGTAAAGAAGTTCAGGTTGGAAAAAATAAAATCATAAAGTTGTTGGGATATCTAATAATTAGCCAAAATAGAAATAACATTAAAATAAATGAATAAAATAATCATGAAAAATCAATAGAAGAAAAAAAAATAATAAAAATTAATAAAAAATAATAAATAAAATAAATAATTATAAATATTGGTAATAATAATAAAAGTTAATAAATAACAATAAATTAAATAATAAACAATAACTTAAAAATGAAATGAAAAATAAATAATAAAATTAATGATAAAAATAATTAATAAAATAAATAAAATATTAATTAAGAATATGAATAAATTAACTAACAGATAAAATAATAATGAAATAATAGAATAATAATAAAAGAAGAATAAAGATAAAAAAGCAATAACTTAAAAATGCTCAGATTCAAAATAAATAAATATAATAAATAAATAATAAATAATTAATTAAGAATAAAAATATATCAAATATATAAAATAATAAATAAGTAGATAAAATTAAATTTTATTTTAAAAAAAAATATTATAAAAGAAATAAAATAAAAGAATCAATAGATTAAATAATAATGAAAAATAATAAATGAATCAAATAATTAAAGAAATAATAATGATAAAATTACAAAAGTAAAAAATGTAATAAATAATAAACAATATATTAAAAATGCAAAAAAAGAATACTAGAATTATAGTAATAATAAAATAATAATAATAAAATAAAAATAATAAAAACTAGGGTTCCTATGTTTGGATACAAACATAAAAGTCTCCCAAACCTCCCATGGACACAGGAGATGGCTTTTTATTTGAGTTCCGTACAATCTTGACAACTCATCTGTGAGTTTTCGTCCAATTCAGATGATTTTTAATTTTCCCGCCTTTTTTCCATTTCCATGGCAACGGCGGCCATTTTGAAATTTTTTTTACCAAATATGTGTTCTACTATTTGTATACATCATTCCTGTGACGTTTCGTTCAATTTGGAGCACTTTTAATTTTCCCGCCTTTTTTCCGTTTCTATGGCAACGGCAGCCATTTTGAAATTTTTTGGCCCAAAAATGTGTTCTACTCTTTGTATACATCCTTCCTGTGAAGTTTTGTTCAATTTGGAGCACTTTAAATTTTCCCGCCTTTTTTCTGTTTCCATGGCAACGGCGGCCATTTTGAAAATTTCAAGACCCAAGTGCACCCCGCGGCATGGGTATCTATCATCCTGTGAAGTTTCATGAAGATCGGACCAATATTCTCCGAGAAAACTTCCGGACAAGTTCAGTGGCGAAGAAGAGGGAAGAATAATAATAAGAATAAGAATAATAAGAAGAAACGGTAGTAAAACAATAAGTCTCCCCAAACTACGTTTGGGAGACTTAATTAATACAAATAAAAGCTGCCATAGCAACTAAGGTTAGAGATATAGGGGAGATAATCATAAAAACATCATCAACAACAAAAAACACACAGAGAAAAAATAAAAGTTGTCATAGCAACTTAGGTTAGGGTTGATATACATTAGGGTTACTGTTATATACATTAGGGTTAAGGTTGGATTGGTTATGGGTTATGGTAAATCATGGTATATCTGAACATATACAACTTACATAAAAAAAAAAGATAGGGTTAGTGCGAGGATAAGTGTAAGGTTAAAGGTTAGGGTTAGGGTTAACATGAGATCAAAGATAAGACAAATAAAAGAACATTGAATTGAGATAGGGCGATTCTAATAAAAGAACCTTGAATTGAGGTAGGGCGAGACTAATAAAAGAATCCTGAATTGGGTAGGGCGAGACTGATTAAATAACCTTGAATGGAGATAGGGCGAGACTAAAAAAAGAACCTTGAATGGAGATAGGGCGAGACTAATAAAAGAACCTTGAATTGAGGTAGGGCGAGACTAATGAAAGAACCCTGAATTGAGGTAAGGCGAGACCAATATTTGCCAATGACAGGGTATGACCAATGGCAATGGACAAGTGAGACCAAAGGTCAGCGACATACTAAAAATGACAGATTCACTACACTTCTCGGTTCCGGAACAGAAACGATCTACGGAACCGGAATCGGAAGGGAAAAATCGAAGACCTTTAACATTGAGCCTATGGGTCTCAACGTATACTATATACTACTGTCTGCATTCCATGGTCAATCATATTCTTGAACCTGTGTTGTTTGGTTTTGCACCGTAGTAACTCGAACTACAGTCTTTGGTTAAAAAAATTAACAGAATGCTTAAATTTTGTATGTTCCTAAGGTAGGCCACTCACTGGTCTGTTTGTTCAATGGTACCTGACAACATCTGTTGCTGTGTCCGCATTACATATGTCAAAAAACCGGAGACCTTCTGCCTCCTACGCGAGGGATATCAGAAGCGTGTTATGTGCCACTGTTACGGCTTGCATTGGTACATCACTTTCTTTTCCGCCATCTTTGATTCGAGTTGTTCTTGTTACTCCTGCAAAAATGGGGAGTGAAATTTTGACCCGCGAACAATGTTCTCGGGTTGATGTTCGTGCCGTTTTGGTGATATTTAGACACGAGAACGTTGTTTTCGGATTAAGAATTTCTCGCCCAAAGACGTCCACGGTGTAAGATTTTTTTTACTCGGGGGATGTAAGACAAGCTACACACATTTAATCCAGCCAGTATTTTATCATAATAACATACTCGGCATAACCTACATGGATCAAGAAGTATATAATAAAAGTATTGACTGCCTTAGAACGACAAAATTTGAATTAAAACACGTCAGAAATACTTAAATCGTTGACAATGAAATAATGGTAACAGTGGCGTTTCGACGGTGATTTTTTTTTTTTTTTTTTTTTTTTTTTGAGGCGGAGAAAAATAATCAAATACCAGCAGGACTTGAGGGCCAGAAACAAAAATCTTAGACACCCTTGGGTAAGATTTCTAGCGTCTCCAACTCAGCAAGCTTCGTTCGAGTACTTGAAATCTTACCATAGGGATATGAATGCAGGCTAAAGGGACCTCTTATCCGTACGGAGACATTCATCCTTATCCATTTTAAACCGACAGCGGCAAGTAGATTTCGTATGTTTTGAAGTTTTTGTTTCCTTTTTTTACCTTTTTATTTCATAATATCTAAATCAGAATTTTTTCATTCACTTATATATGATACACAGCTATATATTTTTCAAAAAGATTCAACGCTCTCAGAATAAGTTACTTCTAAATAGATCCTACGAATTAAAAAAATCCAAAAACCCACTATTAATAAGTAAGGGATATTTGTGAGAATTCTGATTTTGCCATCACTTGTCGTACATCGTCCGTTGTCCAATAATTTTTCGGACTCTTATTATCTGCTCTGAATCAACCAGAACAAATTTGGACTAACTTGCATGAACAATGTATAAAATATCCGTTTCAAAAAATTGCTCATTTCAGATCTCGAGAACATAACTTCAAGCGCAGAAAATTAAAACAAAACGATAGTGTTTTAATTATATCGACTCAAACAAGTTGAACTAAACTTCATGGGTATGATATATATAGACGATCCTCAAGAAAGATTGCTCATTTCATTCAATAAACAAATCAGGTAAAGCGGAACTTAGTTTTACATAGTTTTACATTTGGACCCTATTACATAAAACGCATTTTCATCGTTTCATCTGAAACTACAGCACAGCCAGGAAGAGGCGTATGGAGTTCAGTAATTTTTGCTTTCTCGCAAATAATTTTTCTTCTGTTTTTCTTAATTTTTTGTGTTTTTGTTAGAATTTATAATTAAATATAAATTTATATGCATAACTTTTTTATTTTGAATAACACAAATGGTATATTTTAACTATATGTATCGATTTTAACTGGTCTGTGTGCGAAATCAATCTTTATGATGGCAAACTATATACAATCTTGAACACTATATAACAAAGGTCAAAATGTGCAGGAAGAATCATGCAAGTAAGCATTGCTGTACAAAATATTGTCTAAATATTTGATCTTGACATATAAACCTTAAACAATGCCTTAAAACAGTCTTCACACTAAAAAGAGTAAAACTATTGGCGAAGTATTTTTATTCTATCGATGCGAATGAAAACTTAATTTTTACTAATGAAGTACAGTATTTTTCTTATATCAGAGAATAATTTTTTGTCTGCTTTATTCGTACAAAGGTAGATTTCAAAAATAAAAATCAGTAAACGGACATATACAAAACAACTTCTTATATTCACGATATGCAACAAATGCAGATATGATCTTACAAAAAAATTACAAAAAATAGAAACGAAACCTTAACGCTCATTTTGTAACATAAAAAGGAGATGTGTCCTTAAGACACTGATGTCAAACAAGGATGAAGACACGGATCTCCCCTCTTTGAACTGGGTACCAAAATTACATAAATGCCCATACAAACAACGATACATCACTGGATCTACCAAATATTCTACAAAACCTATAATTAAGCTGTTAACCTCCATCTTGACAACTGTAAAAGAGGGCCTTCGAAAATATATTGATACTTGCTTTACAAGAAGCAGTGTGAATGAAATGTGGATATTGAAGAACTCTTAAGATCTACTTGACATCTTAAACTGCAGATCATTATCACACTGTAACAGCATTAAAACTTATGACTTCTCCACACTTTATACTACCATTCTTCATGAAGTACCAAAATTTCGACTGAAAGATTTTATTCATAGATGACTTTTAAGAAAAATGAAGACACACACACACAAAGATGAACAACACGGACCCAATAAAAAACTATGGGTGAGATCAGGTTTAATATTTGCCCTCCCACATACCACCGAAGCAGCTTCTGACAAAGATTATAAAAAACGCAAGAAGCATCACCCCTCTCCTAACACAGGACCTCAAACCCAAACTTAATGTGTACTGATTCACCCTGTGCAATATTCCAGTGTGGAAATCCAGGTCTGGGGGGTAATATGCCATGATATCAATGCTAGTTATAGATCCATGTTTATGATAAGGATTGAATCTGACAACTACTTACTGTAGTGTATCGAAATACTATCAAAGAGGTTCATAATTAGGTTATAAACAGACATTTCCTCAATTTTCCAAAGCATAACTCTAGAATGCAATTTATGGATTTTATTGACATTCACAAAGATAACAGCAGTAGAGGCAAGGAAGATACCTATTGATTTTGGGCTCAGTAGGTCAAAATTCAATTTCTGAAATACAGAAACGAAAATTCGGTCCAAAAATTGCATAACTTCAGAATGTCTATTTATAGATTTGCATGAAATTTACATATATGACAATATTAGACGTAAGGTAGACAGACCTATTTTGATTTTGGGCTCAGTTGTTCATAAGTTGAGATCAGAAATAATTACAGAAGTAATGAGTTCTCGGGGCATAACTTTTTTCAACACTTTAATGGATTTGAATGAAATGCACACGGATGACGGCATTAGAGATAAGGAAGACGCCTTTTGATTTTGGTCACAGTAGGTCAAAGTTACTCAATACTCGTACAGAAAACAAAAATTTGGTCAAACAATTTGTTTTCCAGAGCGGTATCTACAGAATGGCTTTGTGGATATAAATAAAACGTACACAGATGGAGTCATTAGAAGTTAGGTAAGCACAGGGCTCAGTAGGTCGAATGTCAATGTCACAAATAATTACAGAGATTAAAAATTCTGTCCAGAAATTGATTTCTGGATCATTACTTCAGAACAACTTCATGGAATAGACGACATTTACAGTGATGACAGCATTAGGGGTAAGGACAGCACGCAGATTTTGGGCTCAGTAGGTCAAATAATTATAGAAATTAAAAATTTAGTACAAAATTGGTTTCAGCAGNAAAAAAAACAGAATTAATTAAAAGGAAAAAGATAGGTTGCTGATCTCAGTTTTGGGATACGAAAAAGTAAAGAAAAATAGAGGAAAGCTTGGCTCCTCCTTTTTCATTAATTTTGGCTTTTCATTTAGATTAATTTTGGGTATTTGTTTTCTATTAGATTTTACAAAGTTTTGGTTATGGACTTCCAAATGTCTTGATTTGATCTGCACTATAGAGACATGGCTGTGTTAATATGGAGAAAATAACAGGAAATACTTACAATGGCCGGAAATTACAATCATATGCCACAATCTACCAAGGGACTGCACGAAGCAAACAATAAAAAGACAAAAGAAAAATGTAAACAACGATAGGAACTCGGGATAGCCGGACTTGGTACCGGCACTAGCAAGAGCTAGCGGTAGTGTTGAACCGATGTATAGGTACCCAAACCTCCCCTTTCTATATCCCGTTTGCCTATAGTATAACAAACATACAAATAAAACCCAATACAGGTAGACCACAATCCTGAGAACGGAAGAATAAAACCAAACGTAATTAAGAGAGATGGGTCAAGGAGTGCTCGTCGCTATACTATCGGCTACCTCAAGGAGCACAGTCTGCAGAAATTATATAAGCAGTCACTTTGGTATTTTTTTTATATATTTTATATCAGAACGATTTGAGCATAAATGAATGTGACAAAATATATAGGACCGAATTTTTCAGAATACCTTTTTGAGATATAAGAAAATAAATTAAGGAAAAATAATTAATGTACTCCGGGGTTAAAAACTTCTAAAAAAAATGCATTTAAATGAATGAAACCAGGGGAAACTGAAAGTCTGACATAAATACAAAAATAAGAAGCCAATTTTACTTTCCCTCTTTGGAAAATTACGTTGAGATAATCTAAATGTTATTACGTCATATGGATGTCCCAGTCAACAATGAAAAAAATATGGAGCAAATGCACACGAGCGAAAGTCTCCACAAAAATATCTACAAGCAAACTATGGAACAACGATTCTATTGTTGGTATTCATCTTGAAGATTACAAGAGGCCTTCAACAATGAGCTTTGTTCATACCTTATAGTAAGTTCAAGACGGTCCCAAGCAGATGTTTTGGCGGAATTCAATCTGCACGTTTTTATTATTTTATCCTACTCGTTGATAGATATTGAACAACGTCACATCCATTTTAATTTTCAAACATGTATGCTTGATCGTGAACAAACATAAAATAAACTAGCAAAGTTTTCTTACAATTTATATCATCCGTTGTCCTACAAAAAGGCTAAATCAAAGCTCCGATGGAGCTGAATCTCGCAGTCCTGAAAATCTTCACGTGGCAAAACTTCGTAGTCATCCAAAGAACTGCTGCATACGTCTGCATTTATTAAGTTATTCCGTAAAACGTGAAAATAATCCGATTGTGTGGTTTCGCATGTCGATTTCATTGCTATAAATATATGCAATACACTGTTACGGTGAACAAATGTTATTTTCATCTTTGACAAATTACTGCGGGACAGGTTCGTTGATCCGAGATGAAATATAAAAAAACGAGTAATTTGATAAACATGCATATAGTTTTCAATTTAATAAAACAACACCGTATTCAACTCAAGAAAATGAAGAAATATAACTTAAAAACACAATGATTTTTAAAGAAACTTGCGCTCTATATTTTATCGGAAGCACGAAGATAATCTTTTAGAGCTGTTAATAGGCTTGAAGCCTCACGTGATTTTTTCTTGTCATATTAACATCTCTCCAGCCATTTCATGGCTTCGAGATAAAAATGACAACAACCACATGGCACTCATCAACAATGAATTGTGAGAAAGCTTTGTATTATGTAACTTATAGCTGTCTTACAAAACTATAAATGAGCTTCGCACTTCACACACACACACACACACACACACACACACACAAACCACACACACACACACAAACCACACACACAGGCACACACACACATGTTCTCTTTTGCTTTGATGTTTTTGTGCATATTAAGTTTACAATGAATAATTATTGGCTAAGAACTCTAGATAGATCTCTTTTCAGGCCACTAGACGCAATTCAGTTTAAAATTATGACTAAATCGTTCCAATGATAGAAGAGTATCCGTCGGTTTATGAAGTGATATATGATTACCTACTGTTAATATACTTAATAACTATAACTGCATCTGATGGTCTGATGAGGAGAAGTCTATTTCCGAAATTGACGTCTATATTCAATTATCCCACATAACAACAGTTAGTCATTGTACTATCTAGAGACAATCATGGTTAGGTTTCATATTTAATTGTTAATGTCTTCCTATTGTACTTAAATTACATAAATCTCCGGATTTTTTTTAATAGAAATTGAAGGTGCTATGATATCAAGTGTTGCTTCTAATATTTTATCGAGTTTTTGTTATTATTTCCTTAGAAAACCTCAAAGTGCATTTGTGCCTGTTTGAATATGTCTTCAGTGAAAAGGGTTTGTTACTTGAAAAATATTTGTATATCTAGATTTAAATGTAGTTATTTGCAATGAAAAATACGGAAGCGCATTTGCGCCACACAAACTTTTTTTTTATTTTGCGTTATAACGCAAAGTTTGCGTTATTTCGCAAATATTTGCGTTAAAACGCAAAGTCTGCGTTATTTCGCAAAGTTTGTGTTATAACTTTAAATTGATAGATAATGTATTCGTATAAAGAAATCGAAATAAAGACTTGTGTAGGGATGTGCGTTTGATTTTCGGGCTAAAATCAACATAACGGCTAAAGGATGAAGAATGATAAAGTAGAATAGCTACACAAATTAAACTGAATAATATACGTTGTTTTTGGTTCTCTCCCTAAATATTATCATATACGCACAAGAGATTAATCTTTTGACAAGCGATTATATCTTAAAAAAAAATCCCACATTAATACATAGTATACAAATATTCAAGTCTACTGGCCATTTGCCATTGGCGCATTTGATTGCTGACAAATCATAAAATACAAATAACCCCATAAAGATATGTCTCAAATTAAACATGGGGGTAGTTTTTTTTCGTGTTTGTTCTGTTATATTTTATTTGCTTGTTTTGCTCTTTTCTTTGTGTGTGTGTGTGTGTGTTTGTTTGCTTTTTTGTTTTGTGTAATTTATGTTTATTTTTGATTTCAATATTTTTTCGTCAGTTTACTTCTTCAGTTTGTTTTACGAATACTGCTTGCAAGTGAAGCTCTCATAGTTTTATATACATAATAAAACGGAGTTTCAAATAAATCATTCACATTAAGATATTTTAAAATTAAATACAATACAAACAGAATTTCGGTTTCCGACTTTTATTAAATTAATTTGGCTATTTCATTTGTCACATGAAGTGTGATGCAGGCATAGCAGGAGACGCTTTACCCTGTCGACGCACCATGTCTCATTCCTCAAAGAGTTAGGAACATGTCCATGCTATTTCTTATAACATCGGCGGATCCATTCTACGAAAATGGGGGTTTCGATGAGATTCCAGAAAAAAATGTGCTTTTAGTCGATTTTTACCATTTTTGTCAATGTATACATAAATTCTGCACGAAATTAAAAAAAAATCAGAAAAGTAGACTCGAACATCCGGAACTCTCCCCCCTGGATCCCCCAATGCATACATATAGACTTGCTTATCGGCATACTATGCTTCCTGGTATTTTATCGTAAAAAAGAGAATTAAAATTATTTACGATGAAAAATACATATCCCATTTTCTTTCTTGCAGTAAAGGACAAAATGTTTACTATTGTACAAAACTGATTTGAATCATCTTTAATGTTCAGTAATCTATTTCTCTTTACCATTTGCATTTTTACAATTTTAGCAAATACCTTTCCTGATATGGTGTAACTATTTTTAATCCTTAAATTTGATTTTGATTGGCACAATATTTAGTCTTCTCATCAAAACAATATTATTGTGCATTTTTTAAAGTATAATTGCTTGTCGAAAGATTATCTCCTTCGATAATATCTTGTGAGTAGGAGATACTAATCATATTATTTTCATATCTTCACTTTATTTGGTGAACCTGATATATCTTTTCATGCTTAATCCTTTTGCATTTGTGCAAATTTCAGACCGAATATCAAATTCCATCCGTACACAACCGTACACGACTTTAGATTTTGAAATTGTTGGGTCTTTTAATTTAAAACATACTTTGCGTTATAACGCAAACATTTGCGAAATAACGCAAACCTTTCCGTTATAACGCAAACTTTTGCGAAATAACGCAAACATTTGCGTTATAACGCAAACTTTGCGAAATAACGCAAACTTTGCGTTATAACGCAAACGTTTGCGTTTTTACGCAAATCTTTGCGAAATAACGCAAACTTTTGCGTTTTAACGCAAACCTTTGCGAAATAACGCAAACTTTTGCGTTTTAACGCAAAACTTTGCGTTATAACGCAATATTAAAACAAAAGTTTGTGTGGCGCTAATACACTTCCGTAGAAAAATTGTCAAGGTAAATTAAAGTGTTTAAAGTTTTCGAATACATGTTTAATCGAACTGTATTTACTCAATATCCTTTCATTGTTCAGTTCGATTTAAGAACACTTTGCCAGTTAATATTTTAAGAAAGGATATCGAGTAACTGAACATGAGACCATAAAACATATGTTTACTCAAACTGCAAGAATTTTAATTAGCTGTATGGCCATTTCGGAAATAAATTCCTCATCAGCAGCACTAGAACCCAAACAAAGGAAATCCATATTTTCAAATCATGTTTAAAATGCATAAAACCAAACGAAATCCAAATAATCAGTAATATCAAATATGGCTAAGGACAAAACTACGATGGAGGGAGTTAAACCTTCGGTTTGTTGACGATCTCGCATTCGATGGAGGGAGTTGATCCTTCGGTTTCTTGACGATCTCGCATTCGACGGAGGGAGTTAAACCTTCGGTTTGTTGACGATCTCGCATTCAAGGGTGATATACAGATTTAATGAAAGGAAGATAACAGGAAACACTTACAATGGCCGAACATT
>MJUU01052405.1:0-11676 GCA_002080025.1 Modiolus philippinarum
CCAGTAATCCATGTAATTTCTCACAACTGTTACGGTATATCAAGCAATTCTGGATCCTCATAATTCAATCTTGTGATTTATTCTGTTGGATTTACTTGTTTTTTATGCCCCCTGGTGAATCGAAGATTCAGGAGGCATATATATAGTTGTTGGTCCGTCTGTCTGTCTGTTTGTGCACAAAAACTTTAACATTGGGTATATCTTTTGAATCGTAAGTGATAGGTGTTTCACATTTTGCATGTGTATTCCTTGTGGCAAGACCTCTCAAACGATACCAAAATTTTTGACCTCATGACCTTGACCTTGGCATGTGATGAACTTTTTGAAAAAAATATATATAAACTTTAACATTGGATATATCTTTTGAATGGTAAGTGATATCGCTTTCATATTTTGCATGTGCATTCAATGTGGCAAGACTTTTTGGTTTCAGAATTTTTTACCTTGTACCTTGACCGTGGCATATGAATAACTGCATAAAAACTTTAACATTGAGTATATCTTTTGAATGGTAAGTTATAGGGCTTTCATATTTTGCATGTGTATTCCTTGTGGATATTCCTTTCATTTGGTACCAGAATATTTGACCTCTTGACCTTGGCATGTGACTGTTCGGTAAAATTTCGCCAGAAAAATGAAATTATATTTTGTTATATTTTATATAGAAACATAAGACTCATTTATGATAAAATGCTTCTTGATATCTATAGAATTTGTTTTGTAAAAAGATCTTATAAATTGTTCAGCATATTTTCTTCATTTATTCAATTTCTATGTATAGGTATTAATATCTATATGATATTTATCGGTAATTTGTATTAATTTTCTTTGATCTACAGAGACTGATATTCTCATGTATACCAAACTGGACACTATCACGAAAATATCGGGTCACTGTGAAGGCGTCACGTGGGGTTGCTGTGACGACATCATGTTTTGGTACTATTTGCCGTGGTCATACACGTAATATCTTGACTGAAGAATGTATATAAATTACTGTAATAAGCAATAGATTAATTGTGCTAAAATTGAAATTTCAGCTTATTTCTAATTATTATACTAGAGTTCTATTGATTATTTTGTGAATAACCGAGGACATTTTGTTTTTAATATGGACTTTGTCACAGCGTAACACATCAGACTTGCCCTAACAGGCTCACTTGATACTCGCTGTGATAAAGTCCGTATCAAAATCAAAAGGTCCTATATTCCATATATATCAGTGATGAGGGATGTTACTAAAAATATATTTCTTCTTTCCTGTATATTCCTCTACTTTTGGGGAACCAGTAATGATGAAGTATATGAAAATAGTGATGTTGTAATCAAAGTACTGACAACACTGATAGACAGAACACAATGAGTTAACTATGAATGTTTTAAAAAGGGGGGGTCTTAATAATGCTTGGATAATGATTGGAGGGGGTCAGTTTGGTGACTTCTACGTTTGCATCCAATTGCAATTATCATTTGATGTGAATTAACTTTTCAGTTGATACCAGAATTTATTTCTACAAATTATTTTATCAGAAGGACATTAATTGTTATTCAAAGTTGCTAAATGCTTCTTCTGAACTTCTACTCGGGGCTTAAGTGTTTCACAAAACACATCTTGTTTCCACATGTAGTTTGACCTGAGACTCAATTCCAATGTTCATTGAATTTGTAAAATTTGCAATAGAGTTTCACATTCAAGTCTACTTCAGAGTTTATGAAAATCATTTGTCCTCACTGCCAAGATAGGCTTTAAAATGGCTAGGTCCATCATATTCGTTGTATGGGAGGATGGCCAACAAAGCAGTAAACAGTAGTTGTCATGGTTGAGGGTAGGAATGGGTGTATCCTTCTAATGGTTAACGGTAAAAACATTAGGCCATATAACGTTAACAGTAATTTTAATGTCTTCACGATAAATTTGCTACATATTTCTACAAAAAATATGTTTTGACGAATGACGATAATTTTTTTTTTCTAAATGTCGATAACGGTATACCAAATTCAAGCAATTTCATTTAAAATATTTTAACCTTAACGATAGCTGAAAAGAGGCGTTTGGCAGTTAAGGATAAAGGGCATTCATACACTCATGGTTGTTGGTAACTTTGCTCACAAAAATATTGACTGACACAGTCTGACAGACCAACAAATATTTTAATAAATTCTACCATTTCTGAACTACTGTGCTTGCTACATTTACACTTGCCATCAGTGGTATTATGTTACTTCTTACTACCTGTCAGTCTGACACCTCCTTTATAACTTTGATCCTAACAGTTTTGTTACATAATGATTTTTATGAACAATTTTTACCTCAAGCAATGAAATGATACAGAGTAAATGCATATGAGACATTCTCTGCACAATACATGTCAGTCACAATACATTTGCAGAGACTGTATATTTGTATAATTGAGAGTTTATTTTCATATTTCAGAAAAAAATGTGTAAGCAACAGGCTCACCAAAAAATAGATTTTGGTTTAGGTATACATGATCTATAAAAAAACACTCATGACAATGCAGGGAAGCATCACAAAAATATTTATCATTTGCCTAATAAGTCTCAACACAAAAAAATTATGTTCCAATAGGTCCATCATCTTTATTGAATTAATTTTATTATATCACCTAGTACATGTAGTACAGAATCCCACTTCATTGAAGCATCACAAAATATTAAGGATTTGTCTAATGATATGAATAAGTTCAACAGAAATATATATATATTATGTACCATCATCTTTTTTTAGAATTGATTCATTATCTAAAAACTTATATATCAATCCTAATAATGCTGGGAAACATTTCAAAAGCACACTTTTATACGACCGCAAAAAATTTGAGGTCGTATAATGGTATGGCGCTGTCGTCGTAGTTGGCGTTGTTGTCGTCGTCTGTAGACACTTTTGTTTTTGGTCAATAACTTAAGTTCTAGTTGACCAATCCTCGTGAAATTGTACCACAGTGTTCTTTGCACCAAAGGAAGGCTGAGGTGGGTGTAAGTTATTTTGGGCCCCTCCCATTTTTATACGACCGCAAAAATTTTGAGGTCGTATTATGTTATGGCGCAGTCGTCGGCGTCGGCGTCTGTGGCCAGCATAACTTTGTTTCTAGTGGACGGATCATCTTCAAATTTCAGTATGTGGTTTCTTGGCATAATGGCTATCCCGGGTTTTAATTTCGGGTTTATGGCCCCACCCGTTTCAGAAAAAGGGGCCAAAAAGGGGTAAAATTGGGTATTTTAGTGTCTGTGGACAGCATAAATTTGGTTCCAGTGAACAGATCATTTTCAAATTTTAGTATGATGTTTCTTGGCACATGCTTTAGCCTGGGCAATAATTTTATGTTCCTGGCCCCGCCTGTTTTAGAAAAAGGGGCCAAAAGGGGTTAAATTGGTTGTTTTCACATATTTGACTGTAGAATCATTATTATTTATCGGATTTTGATGGGGTTTCTTTCAGTAAACTCCTTAGAAAATTTCCAATCTGCAGTATTCCAACGGATTTCACGTGGCATGTACCGTTCACGAGATGAATGGTGCCCAAAAGGGGCGAATTTCAAAAATTTCATTTTTTTATTTTTAGTCCGATTTTGATGCAATTTTTTCCAAAGGATTCCTAATGAAAAATTATCGTAGCGCTCTACTTTTAGATTTTTGGTAACTTGTTTCCTTACCCAGCTATATGAGGGGCCAAAGGGGGCCAAAATCGTAAATTTACAGATAACCAAAAAATTTTATTTTTCATCGGATTTGGATGGGATTTTTTTCTTTGGATTCCTCTTGATGTAAGCTTTCAGTAACATGCCAATGGATTTGGCGTAGCTCTTACCGTTTCCGAGCTATGAGGGGCTGAAGGGGCAAAAATTGTAAATTTACAGATAACCTAAAATTTTTATTTTTCTTCGGATGTCGATGGGATTTTCTTCTTTGGATTCCTCTTGATGTAAGCTTTCAGTAGTATGACAACAGATTTGGCGTAGCTGTTACCGTTTCGGAGCTCTGAGGGGCTGAAAGGGGCCAAAATTGTAAAGTTACAGATAACCTAAAATTTTTATTTTTCATCGAATTTTCGATGGGATTTTATTCTTTGATTCCTCTTTATGTAAGCTTTCAGTTATATGTCAGCGGATTTGGCGTAGCTCTTACTGTTTCCAAGCTATGAGGGGCCGAAGGGGGCCAAAATCGTAAATTTACAGATAACCTAAAAAATTTATTTTTCGTCGGATTTCGATGGGATTTTTTTCTTTGGATTCTACTTGATGTAAGCTTTCAGTAGTATTTCAATGGAATTGATGTAGCTCTTGCCTTCCCGAGCTATGAGGGGCAGAAGGGGGCCAAAATCGTAAATTTACAGATTACCTTAAATTTTTATTTTTCATCGCATTTTCTTTTGATTCCTCTTGATATAAGCTTTCAGTATCATGTCAATGGATGGGGCGTAGCTCTTACCGTTTCTGAGCTATAGAGTGTCAAAGAGGTATCATAAGGAGTCATAAGGGCTAATTTTTATTTTCCCTAGTTTGTGTCCAGCTAATTACTCGGTCAATCTCCTTATTGCGTCCATCTAATTATTGTGTCAAGCTCTTTCCTATGTCCATACTCACTTTAAATTACACTTTTTCAAATTTCAGTGGAGGACATGCTGCGGTCGTATCATGCTGCGCTCGGTGTAGCCCTTTATTAAAAAAGGGGCCAAAAAGGGCAAAATTGGTTGTTTTCACATATTTGGCTGTAGAATGTTTATTATTTATTGGATTTTTATGGGTTTCCTTTCAGTGTGTTTCTAATTAAATTTCCTATAAGAAGTATGTCAAAGGATTTTACGTGGCATGTACTGTTCACGAGATAAATGGGGCCCAAAAGGGGTGATTTTAAAAAATTTCTTTTTTTAAATTTTTGTCCGATTTTGATGCAGTTTTTTGCAATGGATTCTTTTTGAAAATAAATAAAGAGCTACACTGTCAGATTTTTGACAACTTGTTTCTTTTCTGAGCTATGAGGGGCCGAATGGGGAAAAATTACAAATTTGCAGATTACCTATAATTTTTATTTTTCATCGGATCTGGATGGAATTTTTTTCTTTGGATTCCTCTCGATATAAGCTTTCAGTAGTATCTCACCAGATTTGGTGTAGCTCTTACTGTTTCCGTGCTACAAGGGGTCAAAGGGCCAAAATTTCAATTTTTTTGTTATTAGTGAAATCTTTATTTTTCATATGATATATATAAGGAATTAAAAGGGCTAATTTTTATTTTCTTTAGTTTAATTTGTGTGCAGCTAATTACTGGGTCAAGCTCTTTATTGCGTCCATTTAATTACTGTATCAAGCTCTTTACTGTGTCTTCATTCATTTTGAATTACACTTATTCAAATTTCAGTGTTCAACATGCTGTGGTCGTATCATGCTGCGCTCAGCGTAGCCCTTTATTTCTATTTCTATCTGAAGTATTCTGTAGTTTAGATAGAGTATTAAAATGGGTTAACTGATCAGCTTACATACAGTACATTAGAATAATTCCTTGCTAAAGCCTAATTACATTCTAATTACTAGAAAAAAAAATGGGAGTTTCAAATTAGGAAATACATTACTGGCATTTTTTTTCAATACTATCAATTTTGTTCATTTCAGGACCACCCTGGCCAGGTGGCGGGCAGCTCATTTAGAAGGTGGCCTGAAAGAAAAGGTTTTGTATACTATAATTCATCCTATTATTTAAGCATATTTATTGACATTATTGTAATTATAGATTAATATCAGCCGTATTTGCAAATGTGTGCAGTATTACTTGTCCATCATGTCTGTAGGTACCAGCATGGACTTTTGATGTCAAATTGTCCACTGACTTTCCATCACCTGGTCAGGAGCTGGAATCTTTAGATTTTTTAATAGTTTTTCTGGAACTTTGAATTAAATTTTTGTGAGCAATTCTTAATGAGATCAGTGTTCTGTAGCTTGACAATCTAATAAATAAAGATATTCTTTCTTTTATCCCTTGGTATATCAGCTAAATTTCAAGTTTCCAAGACTTCTTACACTAATTTAAGGTGTCTCTTTTCAGACTTTTTTCATCAACTGTCAAGATGTCATTTACATGGACTTTTCATGATAATATAAGGGGAAGAATTGCTAGAAAATCACAGAAATTCCCAGTTCAGCCAGTTCAGTGCAAATCAATTTGCCATATCTTTCTATACTTTTTGACGATTTCAAATGTGTAATTCTTGAAATCTTTTGTGGCCCAGTGACAGTTTCCTTATTTATTTATAACAACAAAATCACTATGGTCTTTTGTGTAATAATATTATTAAAAAAATTAGATCCCCTACTTTGGAAAATTTTGGTAGGACTGTCTCTCAAAACCAAATTTTTAAAATTTGACACCTTTGCAAAATGCAGTAAAGGTACTTAATTTTTTCTCTGGATTCCAATATGTGATATTCGAAAAAGCATGTTTTAAAGAACAGCATTCATTTATAATAAATATAAACTATTAACAGGAACGACGCCCATATTTGGCTACAGAATGTGACGACTTGCAGAAATGTGAGAAATGGAGGAGACAGATAATCGGGGAAGTTTCACGTAAAGTAGCACAGATTCAGAATGGTAAATTATATTGCCATGATGTGTTTGTATACAGATTAAATTTTAATCTTAGAGAAAAAATGAAGATATTAGATAAATGTAAATGAGAAAACAAGACTTCAAATTAATAGACAAAAACTGATTGCTCCACAGTTTTAACAATGAGTATAGACCCACATTGTAAGACAAATCCAGTTGTTGAATCATATTTTGTTTTTAAAAGTTTAATTAAATTATTTAGTCTGTATATCAAAAAGCAGTACTAGGCAAATTTCATTTCAGCGGGACTTTGCCATGACCTCTTTCAGAAATAACTAAGGAAAGACCTTTATCAAAAGCAGTTATGAATTGTGCAACAGTTATGTCATGTATTCATTACTTTAGAGTGTATGTTCATGAAGAATTGTTGAAAATAAGCATTCACTATAATATCCCAGCAACTTAAGAAATGCATAGTTTGGTATTTGTGAAATAATCTGTAATAAATATGAAGCTTGGTATTGTTGAAATTATAAACTTAAAAAAAATTATTATGTATATTTAATACTAACAATTTATGTAATACACAATTCACATGTTTTGTTAAGTACATGTAACTAATATATAGGTGGGATCATTGTACTACCAAAAGCATTTGTTAACTTGTTGTTTAGTATAAATGTTTTAAAGCAAACAAACAAAATTAAGTTGTAATGTTGATGAATATTGTACAAGAATTTACAGTTCAAAATAAAATGATTAAAATAGTTGGATTTAAATTAATTGTTATAAGCATTGAGAAAAGATATGAAAAGATACATATATAAAACATCATGATTATATTTTTCAGCTGGTTTGGGAGAATTTAAGTTACGTGACTTAAATGATGAGATTAATAAGCTCTTACGAGAAAAAGGTCATTGGGAAGACAGGATCAAAGAACTTGGAGGTCAAGATTATAAAGTAAGTCACATAGTTTATTTCACAGTAAAAGCAATAAAGTTAAAAATGATAAATGATACTTGGTATGTTTGTTGTCCTGTCGTAGTAAATGAAATTTATTTTTATTTACAATGAGGCCGTTGAGGAAATTCAAAAGTACATAAATAGAATATACATTCAACAGCTACTTTGTATAATCGTCTTAAACAGGGCAAATGTGGTTGTGTTGTAAACTTAGTTCCCATGTTCAAAAATTGTATATTATGCAACAAGCCCTTTTGAGTCTTTCACTTTATGTGGCAAAGATTAAAATTACATTTCCTGTTGATCTTACTTTTCAAATGGTAGTCAAAATTTCTATCCTGTAACTCTTATTTAAAAATATATATACTGAATTGTTGTCTTGATAAAGCTAATATGATTCTGAATAGGCATAAAATCATAATTAAGGCCCACAATGAGATGCTGATCCCCTATAGTTTTCACTCTATATTTTTCTTTTTTTCTGTCTGTCCATCTGACCATCGAAAATTTCCTGTCATATATTTCTTGGCTTGTATCAGTGAGAATACTTTGATATTTGGCTGAATTTCGGAATGGATTAATTGTATCATGTAAACACCTTTTTAGTCTATTGCATAACTACTTCCTGTTTGCAGATACAGTGGATTCCACTTAATCGCAAACCTGATAATGGCAAAATTCGGTTAATTGCTAAAGAAATCAAAACACCGATCCATTTCCCATTCAAATAACGTTAAATTCTCCTGTTAATCGCAAAGCAGTTAATGGCAAAATTCGCTTATTAGCAAAAGAAAATTTGCTAAAAATGCATGAAAGTTTCGTTTATAAGCAAAACAGAGAGGTTTATTGCAAAAACAAAAGGATAAAATTTTGACATTTGCATAATATTGACAACAGATCGATACCGGATGTTTGGCAGTGACACAGATCACATGTATGAATGTCCAACCGGTGTTATTTGCTGAAATAAAATATTTACTACAAGAAATTGTGTTTCTTCTTTATTGATTTGTTGTTCTTACTTCAATAAAACTTATGATTAAACTTAAAACTTGCTGCACTTAAGATCTTCGAAGATTGTATACACAGGTAAAATGGGGAATCCCCTATTTTCACAGTCATCTGATTTACAGGTAAACATAATTAATGTGAGTGGTAATTATTGATTAGAGTAAAGGAAATGGGCAATTAGCAAAGGAAATTTAAAAAAAAACATGCTAATTATGATTTATAAAATAGACTTATTATAATTGGAATCCTACTTATAAATATTCATGTATTGGTCACGTGACACTATTCCTATTTATACACAATTTGTCAAAGATGTCCTAGATTGTGGACAAAACAATTTCAACAATGATACAAACCTGGTGTACAAATAAAACACAGAAAAACAATTTTTTATGTTTTATCATTACTACAGTGTAATGGAATAACAGATAACTACGATGTAAACATATTATTGGATGTAGGTCAACAAAGGTCACGCAGGTACTTACACTCTCGATCCCAGACAAGAAAAAAACAACACTAGAAGTTTATAAAACTTTATTTTTCACAAACATAAAATTTTTATTGAATGAATTTCAAACAATATAAACAAAAATACAAATATTTAACAAATATTTCACAATATTGACACTAATGCAGTCAGAGGTATAGTAATTGTCGTCAGCTGTTCTGTACTTCCGGTCTGTACTGGTCTTTCGTTTAATCGAAAATCCGCTTAATCGCAAAATTTTCTCTGACAAATGGGCTTTGCAATTAAGCGAAATCCACTGTACTTTTAATTTTAGATATTTAATGATATCTTACAATATCAAATGACCATGACTGAGCATTTCATGTGTAACAATTCAAATGAATACATTTAAAATTTAACTATATGTAAATCTAGCACTTTTCTGTCATTACTTTCTGTTAATATTCTAGTATTGTTTCTTCAACAAAAGACATTGTTAACCGAGTTTCATGTTTGATGACTTTAATCTTTCCAGAAAACTGGACCAAAAATGATGGACCAAGATGGAAAAGAAGTTCCAGGAAACAAAGGCTACAAGTAAGAATGATTAAGTTTGAATAAATGAATTCACACTTGCCATTTTGTCTTCGAATGACCTCATATTTGTCTCCGAATAACCTTTTGACGTCATGGAACAATCAAGTTTTGTATTGTGACGTCATATTTTTTTACTTCTGTGATGTAGAAATTGCGGGAACCTGTGTGAAATGAAAATTAATGGCGGACCCAAGTGTAAATACGTCTATCCTCGGTAGAACTTTGGTGGGACTGAGGAAAACAGTTTGAGCTAGAGGGGTGTTTTAGCTATCTAGGTTGAAATTATGTTTAAACTTGATTAAAGGGACAACACTTCTATTGTGTTTGAATTATTGCAGTTTGCGCCATCAAAGTTCTACGGTATATCTGAATAAAAATTAGCAAAATCTAAATATTATTCAATTTATATGATTGACTTCTGTATTATATTTCACAAATTTGGAAGAGAAAACAATTTTTTCATAGTACTGTATATAATATCAACATAAAGAATGTTTTAAGTTTCACAGAAATTTTCATTAATTACAAACAAAATTATCTGTTACTTTTAACCCTATTTCTTTATAGATGTTTTACAATTTTTAAAAGCCCCACGAACGAAGTTCAGGGGGGTATATAGGAATCATTTTGTCCGTCTGTCCGTCCATCTGTCTGTCCGTCTGTCTGTCTGTGACAGCAAACAATTTTTCGTAATAGTTTTCTCAGTAACTACTCATCACTGCAACTTGAAATTTTTTATTTAAAATGTATTGGAATTGCTTTTAACATAGTGTGAATAATAGAATGACAAATGTTCTTTTAAACTCAGTTATGTTGTGAATGCTGTGATGGAGAACTTGTATATAATATTTCAGGTATTTTGGTGCTGCTAAAGATTTGCCAGGTGTCAGAGATTTGTTTGAACAAGAACGTAAGGCATTTTATTTACATTTGCTATATTTAGAAGAAATTTAACAACAGGCATATGCAGATAAATTTTATCCATAAATTGAAGTTTTTCAAGTAATTTATTATTTCGAAATTAAGCCTAAACAATTGTAAAATGAAAGACACGTAAATATTTAATGACATTGTATGAATTGGAGATATCTGTATTCAATCACTCCATCACTATAGATCTGTCAATACTTGCATTAACTGTCAATTTTCTTGTTCATATTTTGTTATAAGATACAGACTGCAGCCAATTGATACTCATGTACTAAAATAATGATCTATTGTTTTTCTGTTGAAAGATGCACTGTGAAATTTTTCAAATTGAAGCAGGTTTTCTGAAAAAAAGAAATTCTCTTTGGCATCAAACTTTGTCTGAGAATTTTCACTATTCCTTGTGTCATTTGAAATATTTACTGCTTTGTATATAATAATTAAATTCAACTTTGATGTTGACTTATTCCAGGACAATTTCAGTGTTTAGCTTGAAAATTACTTTTTTTCCGTGTGATAATGTTGTAAATTGGTGTCGTGAAGTCATTTGTAAGGAAAAATATGCATTTCTGATATTATACCCACACTCGTGAGTGGATGGTATATTATACCCCCACTCGTGAGTGGGTGGTATATTGGAATACCCTTGTCCGTCCGTCCGTCCGTCTGTCCGTCCGTCCGTCCTTCCGTCCTTCTGTCTTTCCGTCTGAGGTTTATCGCATTTTTCTCAGCTACTGCTGGTCGGATTTATTTCAAATTTGGTATTTGACTTTATATTTAGAGGGAAAATGTTGTCTGCCATTTTGATCACATTATGATATCAACTCCCTGTTTTGCGGACTTAGCCATTTTTCCCTTTATTGAGCATAGTAAAAATTTTCGTCGCACTTTTCTCAGCTACTGCTGGGCCGATTTATTTCAAATTTGGTATTTGACTTTTATATAAAGGTGGAATGCGTCGTCTCCCATTTTGGTCACCTTATGATAGCAACTTCCTGTTTGGCGTAACTTAGCCATTTTTCCCTTTATGAACATAGGGAAAATTTTCGTCACACTTTTCTCTGCTAATGCTGGGCCGATTTATTTCAAATTTGGTATTTGACTTTATATATAGGGGGAATAAGTCGTCTCCCATTTTGGTTGCCTAATGATATCAACT
>MJUU01052409.1:0-17841 GCA_002080025.1 Modiolus philippinarum
TCAATAAGTTTTTTTTTATTCATTCTTTTATTTATTTTGTTTATTTATGCGAATTTCACCACATCGTGCAATCAGGGTAGCGACTAACTGTACGGGGGTAGTGCAAAACAAACCAAAAAAAAAAAAGCGGCGTGCAGACGAAAAATAACTTCACTATTATATGGTATTTGTATTATAGTTTATGTATATGGCCAATTGTTAAAGGAAACTACACTATTAGTTTTATTTGTCCCGAAATTGTAAGCGTATGCATTATTAAGAACGCCACAATAATAATTTTACACCCAAAAATCAGGGTAGAGCTACAGTTTGGTTGTGACTAAGCAGTACGTAGGGTAGGACTAGTTTGATTATTTGTTAAATCATTTACGACCCTCTAAAAAAGTACATTTTTGTAATTGGCAGTTGATATCATGCTATATTCAATGACACTGTTGATATAACTACGTCGTAAACATGTTTTCTATCTGATGTACTATACCGTGGCTAACACATCACATTTTTGAATTTGTGTCAGATTTAGGAACTCATATGGTTTTCTTTAGTTCAATGGCCTAAAGGTTTGCGCACTGACTCCCAACTTTTTATTTCATGAATGCCTTCTTTTAGTCAAATTAAGACGGCTAACAAGTTTTCATAAAATCCTTGATATAACTTTCTATAGTTATAGACAAACATAGTCCTGATGGTAATAAGAAGAAATCCAGATATAATCGATGTCCCGCAAAATGTTCATGTCTTGTATCTCCGTTTAAAGCACAAAGGACCTATATTTTTGTTTTTATCATTTCATTAAGTCTGCAATGCTTAATCAGTAGGTTTCAAGAAATCCTTGATATAAACAACATCACACTGGTCATTCGGTTAAACGGGGCGAATGGTCCGTTAATTTTGATTAATACGTGGTTACAACGATGATGGGTCAAGTTACAGTCAGTTAATCAGAATTTATCGTAACATCAACATAAATGTCAGTCAAATTTTGCATTTTTCTTAATGCATGCATTTTCATAGGAAACAAATGTGTGTGTCTACCAGTGTAAAAATAAATTTGTGAATAGTGTTGTAATAACATTTTTGTAAACATTGCACCATTGAAACATATTTATGAAAGGCGTGTTACTCACCACTATATTTTGACCTTTACAGATGTAAACAAACTTCAGTTTTTAGTGTTTCATAAGAAAAATACCAAAAGAAACACACATTCATTATTATCCGATGAAAAATATGAATAAGAAGCACACACTAACTTAACAACACAAAGCTCTGATTTATATTGATGAAGATAATTAAGAATTATTGAAAACTCAAACAGTTAATCGAAAGGCCCTCGACACTCAGTCCGTTAACTAGGTCAGTTGAGAGTAAACCTGATAGTTCCAGTGTCGTTTGCCGAAGCAGAGTCGACACATATGGGTTACTATCCGAGTTCTCTAGTTGTTAACCTGTGTTTTCATGTTGGTTTTTTCATCTGTTATTGTAAAACAGCTTCCAACCACCCCACCCCGCCCCCAGTAAGAAGAGAATTGTTTAACGCTTTCAATTTAGCGTTTAAGATTAATGGAAATGGAAACAATAAAATGCAAGATATATTCCGGTCAGGGTAAGTACGCAATGTGTTAAATAGTACCTTTTCTCTCATGTATACAATGTACGCGCTCACTATCTGTTTTCATATATCAATTTAGCATTTTCAGCTTTGTACTATATTAAATTACGAGATTACTGTGGAAAATACTTACAAAATTAAGATATTATGACACTGACTGTTTAAAACGGAAAAATGTGTATTTTAATAGATTATAATTGGTGGAAGTTTGTTTTGAAAAGATCCTCAGATGCTTATGTAGCCTTAATAATTGTGTGCTTTACTTTAATAATTGATAACAACAGGTAAAACATTCACTTTCTTTACACAAATATTTTTTATATAAATAAGACGCGTTGTGGAAAAAGATTGATAGCGTGTAGATGTAGCACCGTAATTACTGTATTTTGGCTTTATTGGGAATGTTTACATCTAAAACAATGCCCTTATGATAAAACATGTTAACTTCATTTAGTTCTGCACGATTTTTCGCTGTTATATCCAGTAGAAAAAAACGTATCGAGGTGGATTCGATTGGTATAAAAATACCTGGGATATTAATGTCCTAAATTTATTCAAAATGATAATCGGTGTCGTTTATATTATTTTAATACACAGAAATACATGAAATGTGAAATAATTGCATTTTTCATCTGTAATTTGACGAATTTACAGAAATAATTTATGCGTTATTAGTAATAATTGTAATAATTGTTTTACTCGACTTAAGTGATGTATATTCGATGACACTAAGAATTTTCTCTTCCAAATGGAAGTTGGATAAGTTTGATTCTAGTTGCGCTATACAACGAAATTTAACAAAACCCACAAACATTGTCACTGGCTGAACCTACACATAATATCAAAAAAATATGATAAAGAACTCTACGTACTGTGACTTTGAGCTCCACTCAAAGGGCTCCGGACTCTCTGACAGCTTGTTATTACCTCATTATTTTCATCCAATATGTTTCAATAAAATTGACAGCAAAATTGAAACGTGCAAGCCAAATTCTTATTTTTTGTTCTTCGTGCACGCGCAGAAACATTTCGTTTCTCATTGTCAATTTACCCCATGACAGCACCCTATGACGAATTTAATATTTCTCTGAATTATTGTTAGAAAATCGTTCGATGTTGTTTTATTTTCTTTCAAGCGTACCCTGACAAAATATAGTTATCGAAATTGCGGGTTTCACCTTTGTATCTTTAGGTGGCTCTCCCTGAAAAGTTGCTTTGAAAAATACTGACTGAAATCTTGTCAATTCAAATATCAATATTTTAATCTAACCATATAATTTTAAGCTTGTTTGGATTCACCAATGCCTATTTGTATCTGCACATTATGCGATTAAGTATTGCTATTTTTAATTCAAGATTGAAATGGTGCCTCTCTTGAAATAAAGCAAGAGTATATGTTCAAAATGACAATTATCGACAGTGATTTTCGAATTTTAACGACCGGTACTGTTTAACAATTTATTTTTAAAAACATAAAGATACAGGACGGAGACGAAGTCCGTAACTGGGAATAGGAAAACAGGGTGCAGGAGTTTTGGGATCTAGGAAAAAGACGCTTTTGAGCACTCCTTTCCTTGACAGCAAACCAGATTTATAACGTTATCTTCTAATATAAATAAAACTTATTGCTTGTTTCATATTAATCACAAGAAGTCCTCAAAAGATGTAACGGGCCTAGCAGACACAATACGTGCGAAAAAATGTTTGAATGTGATTGATTGATTGATTAGTTAGAGTTTAACGTCCAATGAGCAATATTTCAGCTATATCAGGACGAGAACAAGTTAATCAATTAAAAAAATTGTAAGTAAAAGAAGAAAGAAATAAAGGTGGAAGGGAAAACCGGGGTAACGACTTTTGATTGCCACTGGAAAAGGGGAGAAATGGGTAGGGGCAGGAAATTTAGCCTTCCATACGACACCCAGTGCGTCTGCTCTCTTTAGAGAAATATAGAAGGGGTTTTTATACTGCATGGAGCGTGGCGTTTCTCCATACAGTTTGGCTACAATGGTTCGCGGTCAGGCTTTCCGTATTATAACCTGACTACCCCGCATAGACAGGGTATTCCCCTATCCACCAACCGGGGACGCGCCCGGCAGCTCTGTAGCCGGAGCCCCTGAAAACCTATCCAGGTGCCGTTTGAATGTGAAGTATGTGTAAATTCACATAACAGTTAGTACTCACTCAGAAGAGAACTGACACATTCTACTGGGTGAATTTTTCTTTGACTGGCCCTCATATTTCCTTAAGTTTGTAAGCGAAATGGAGAAAACAAAACAAAAATCATAAATGTGTTGCTTTCTATTGTTATTGAGAATGTTGTTGACTTACAACAGATGATAACTATGTAGTTTAGGTTTTTTGCAATTTGATTTAATGACTAAATAAGTAAAAGACATAGTTAAACAACCATATGAGAAAAAATGCTCGGTATATATAAGTGGGTTCCATGATATTTTTGGGATTTTTTTTTTGTTTTTTTTGCACAAATTCTGCACGATATTTTTTGCCTTTCTTTGCCTAATTCCACATTTTTGCCTAATTACGAAAAGGGAGGGGGTAAACGGAATGCATTAGTTGATAAAAAAAACAAGAAAAATTAATAAAGTGTAATCTCTTCTTTCTCCTATCTGTTGAGAATAAAAATGAAAACTTGAAAATTGGGTCTAAACATTTTGTAGTTTATTTGCTTTATACATTTCTTACGTTTTTGATTTAACATTGAAAACTGGTACCAGACTGCATTCCTGTCGGATTCATGCATTCGCTTAGTATGGGGATCCATGATATCTGTTTTAGTATTATCGGTTAGACCGAAAGTTTCGTATTGAAAATTAAATCCGTGTTGAGATTCATGTGGAAGTTGATCTTTATAATAATGAGGAATTTGGCTCTATATTGAAGACAGATTAGCAACATGTCAAAAGTTGACAGTCAAAATGGTCTCTCACCGCATTCGTAGATTTTTTTAAAACAAATTAACATTCACATTTTTTGCAACTCAGATGGTGACTACTTCTGGTAGTTCAACATTTTTGGTTTTCATTGTTTTTTGTTTTTTTTCTTTTTCTTTTTTTTTTTTTTTTTTTTATTTACTTATTATGAAAGGATTTAGAACTTGATGCAACAACAGTTACAACTCAGCTGCCAAAATCACACTACTAACTTCTTCAATTACATCAAAGTATCCATATCAAATTGAATTTAAAAATGAATTTTTAATTTTTTTTATCATGACGTTTTAATTGCAGTGTTTATACATGACATTTTCGGGGTCAATTGATCAATTACTAGACAACTTATGTTCATTCCACTGTTGATAATGATATAGCATGTCAATTAAACCTCATCATTAGAAACTCATACCTTATTAATGTAATACATTTAATGTAACGGTGTCATGTTTTTTATAGATTTGGAGATCGATTAAGCTGTTGGACATAAGTGTACATAAGAGATTCTTACATTATTCTATGCAGACAAATTTGAACGTTCTTTTATTGTTTATATCCTTACGTGACTTTCTTAATGTTCTATGGATTTGATTCAAGTCCTGCGATATGTTTTATACTAAATCCTCCTTTCTTAGAAAGAAAAAAAAATGCATTTAATAAAAACTGCTATTAAACAGATCTACCATCGTCTGGGGGTCAACTGATTGCTACGGGTTAATGACAATTATATAAATTTTAAATTTTCCATTTGCACCGATTCTATTTCTTTTTCATTTGCACCGATTTTTTTTAATCGACTATAAATGCAATATTTCTTCATGGATGGTATCAAGAAAACAGTTTTAAAACATCAAAAGTTTACAAACAACCCACATTTAATATGTACTTCATTTTCAGGATTTTGTCAAAAGTTTGAAATTTAAAATGCTTTTAGTTTTTTTCATCTTTTAAGTGCCGCCGCACAATAATCAACAATGTCAAAACAAAATTAATGCGAAAATCAAAATAAAAGATCATATTTAGTAAAAATGGTTTATGTCAGGGAATGACATAAAGTTAATCATAACTACAGATCATGAAATAATCATTACCACAGATCATTTGTTGATGAGATTGAATCGACCTAACCGGAACATGTTTCATCAAAAACAGGAATGCGGGGTTGCCCCGGGCGTCACTTCCTATATTGATGATAAAAGGGATGCGCCGCTAATTAGAAGGCATTTTTGGCTTCGAAATATATGGATAAGTCGGTAATTTCAGATAAAATATAAAATAAGCCCTACAATATTTATACAGCTAAAATATGATAACCGGGAATTACTTTCTTCATATTGGTATACGGGGATGTGCATTTTGTTCGGGTCCATATTTTCAGGTTTAAGTATTGATTTGGGGCGATTTTGTCAGGTTTAAGTATTGATTTAGAGTATCTTTTTGAGTGCTTTGGTATATTTTGGGTGTTTTTTTCATAATTTTAGAAAAAAAGAAGAGAAACGGGGAATGTATCCAAGTATAGTTTTGGAGTATAAGTTTTAACATCCTTTTTTAATTGTACTCCAGGATAAAAGGATAACCTTTATTGTACAAAGTGAATAAAAAATCACACATTTATCTTTAAAATTTTCCATTAAGCATGCTTTGGTATAGATTCGGGTATACTTTTATCTACTTTTTTGGTATTGATTCGTGTAGGATTTTTATTTTTGTAAATGCACATCTCCGTCAAAATTTATTTTATTATTATTATCATTATATGAACTAAGGCAAATAGTAAATATTTGCCAACTTGAATTATTGTAGTTTTCTTCATCAATAAATAATGTAGTATATGTATCTCACATTATAAAAACTTACCAATTTGTTTCCTGAAGTCTCTTCATTTGAAAATTTCTTTTTTGACTCTACCAAGGCTGAAACAAGGTCCCAGAATTAAAAAATGGTAACAAATTTATCTAGAGTTGAGTTTTGAAATGTACAAGTTGATTGTGTGCTTACAGAGAAATTGATCGATATACTGAAATTTTTAACTAGAATAGTTAACGCACATGTCAAAAATTAATGGGCGTAGACAGTATGTTCAATTGAATAAAAATAGTTTTCTAATTAACATAGAGAACCATATTGATTGATTGATTGATTGATGTTTTACGCCAACTTCAGCAATATTTCAGCTATATCGTGGCGAGAACTGTTAAGTATATTAACTAATTAGAATAGTTATATAGTAAAAATATCTATATAAAACCACATAGCTTTATACAAGTAAAAGAAATGTGTAAAATGTTAAAAACATAATTAGAGAAATTATGGTTTGACTAACAATATTAGAAATTAGAAACTAGTTTAAAATTGATCTTTTTAAATCTTACTAAATAAATTGATTGCTTTTAAAAATTGAACGATTTTGTCGCCAGCGACATTTGTAAGTAGGTCTTTAAGACAATCAGCTGGACAATCAGCTGAATAAAAATCACGCCTGATATCGGCAACATCTACACATTCAATTAAAACATGTTGAATTGTATAAGGACAATTGCATGGAATACATTCAGGTGGATCATCACTGTTGAGGATAAAACTATGTGTTGTTCTAGTATGTCCAATACGACAACGGGTCAACACTACCTGTTCCCTACGGTTTTTACCGCAGGAACTGACTTGTTTACCGACGTCGGCCTGTATTCCATGCAGTGTATTATTTACTTGCAGATCCCATTTGGCCTGCAATAACTTTAAAATATATTTAGCGACTAAAGGATTCATGTCAGTGTAAGGTACTGGACAATCCGCCATCTCGTCATCTAGTGCATCCTTTGCTTCCTGGTCAGCAACTATGTTTCCATAGATCCCCATACTAGGGATCCAAACATAACTGACTTCTTTGCCTAATGCTACAAGTGATTTGTAGAATTCGGCTATTTTCAAAATAATTGGGTGTTTTGTTTTTCGACTTTAAATTGCCAATAGGCAAGAAAGTGAATCGGAACAAATCTTGAATTTATTTGATTGCGATAAAGCTACAAATTTAAGTGCTGAGTAAATAGCGTTAGCTTCAGCAGTAAATACGGAACTAGAGGATGGTAATCGGAGAGTTGCAGCACGGTCTCCAAAACGGCTGCAGAAGCCACTCTGTCTCCATCCTTAGAGTCATCTGTGTAAATTTGCTGCAAGTATTCAGGATGTTCAGATTTAATTCTTGCAAAGTCCTGCTGGATAACAAAAGAATTGGTACAACCTTTTTGTGTTTGCATAGTTCAAAATTAAATGTTGGTTTTGGGTTCAGCCATGGAGGTTTTTTGGGAGTTTCTATAGGAGCTATTTCATCTAAATTTATATTAGCAAATTCAAGGTGTGGTTTGATACGGACACCAAAAGGTTGTTTAACGTTTGGGCGTTTTTCGTAGTCAGCTTTGAAAACACAGTTGTTAGAAGGATTGGAAGGATACGCTTTAAGCTTTGTTCCATATTGTAAACCAAGTTTAATACGTCTGTCTATCCGCACCCAAGTCGGTACTCGACACAACTTTTAAAATATCTAATGCCTTGAGGCATTTGTTTTTATGCATTTTGATATGGGGGAGAAAGGAAAGTTTACTGTCAAAGATTAAACCAAGGAACTTGGCCTCTTTTACAATAGTTATAGGGTTATTGTATAGTTTAAGCTCTGGGTCTGGATGCATTTTCCGCTTACAACAAAAATGCATCCCGACTGTTTTCGAGCTTGAGAATTTAAAACCATTTTCAACTGCCCATTTTTCGATTCTGTTTAGACATAATTGCAACTGGCGTTCTATGTGATTCATGTTTTTCCACGATAGCAAATCAGAAAATCATCTACATAAAGAGATCCATCAATATTTTCTTTTAAAACCTGGCCTAAACTATTTATTTTAATACTAAATGTGTGACAGAGAGGATGCTTTCTTGTGGAACACCCATCTCTTGTTCAAACGAGTCAGAAAATGTAGAGTTGACTCTAACATTGAACTCACGATTCTTGAGAAAATTCTCAATAAAATTAGGTAAGCTTCCTCTCAACCCCATATCAAAAAGATCTTTTAAAATTCCATATTTCCATGTTGTGTCATATGCTTTTTCAATATCGAAAAATATAGACACTGCATGTTCTTTCTTTAAAAATGCATTTCTGATAAATGTTTCGATTCGAACTAGATGGTCTATTGTTGTACGACCTTGTCGAAATCCATTTTGGATGTTCGACAGAAGACCGTTCGATTCGAGATACCAAACAAGACGGTTGTTTATCATCCGTTCCATTGTCTTACAGACACAAATAGTTAATGTTATCGGTCTGTAATTACCTGGTTCGGAATGATCTTTACCCGGTTTTGGAATAGGTACTATAGTTGCTTGATGTCTTAATGAAAAGCAAAGTATCCAAGAACTTTGATGCTAATTCTGATGAATGAATGTAAGCCAAAAGTGTCATGTGAAATAGTGTCCTGTTGTATTGAAAACCATCACTAGAGACTGAAAGTAATCACTCTAGTGTTTCATGTGTTTTATTCCATCCAATAATGAGACTGGACAGTGTTTCATGGCGGACACTTTATAATTTTACATGTATACATAAACTTTCAAAAGTTTGCAAATAGTTGTCAGATTTAATTTTTTAAGCGGGTTTCGAAGGTAAGAAGTAATACAGTTTAACTCTTATCCGTCCATCTGTCTGTACAGTGTAGGTCCTAACTCTTGAACACAGCATTTTTCTTCCTGTTCTGCTCCTAGCGATTAAATGTGTAGTTTGAAACTTACTATGGCGCTTTGTTCAACACCTCCGATTCACATGCTGGAGTAACGTCCTTCACATACAGTTATATCTACTCCCTGCTTACTAATAACTGTCTTTTTTCATTGTGGTATTTTCAAAACGGATTTTTTTAATCGTGTACATAAGGAATTTACATTTGGTCCTGAAGCTTTCAGTGTGAGGTTTTGTACTCTGCCACTCTATATGTGGTGTGTTCATAATAAGCTCATTATAGCAAAGTCATAGTGATTTGTTACACAGAAGATACATACTATCTTGTAAAATCTTGTTCCCACAAAATACAGCAGGCTATATATATGACACATGCTTCATTTTCTCAATATCCATTTATTTTGTCTTGAGGAGTGTGTCAAAAAGACAACCTTACAAAAGAACTAAAGCATGATCCAAAGACTACCCCTTAGGTTCTTGAAGCAGTCTTTGATAATTTTTTTTATGCAATTAGTTGGTACCAAAAGCAGGTAGCATCTATTCATGCGATTATGTCTATGAAATTGGGGACTGTTGTATTACCAAATTCAGCGTTAGAACAGCTTTTATCTTGAGTATTTTGATATATTCAACCCTTTAAAAATGATTGATTGATTGATTGGTTAGAGTTTAACGTCCAATGAGCAATATTTCAGCTATATCAGGACGAGAACAAGTTAATCAATTCAAAACAAATTGTAAGTAAAAGAAGAAAGAAATAAAGGTGGAAGGGATAACCGGGGCAACGACTTTTGATTGCCACTGGAAAAGGGGAGAAATGGGTAGGGGCAGGAAATTTAGCCTTCTATACGACACCCAGTGCGTCTGCTCTCTTTAGAGAAATATAGAAGGGGTCTTTATACTGCATGGAGCGTGGCGTTTCTCCACACAGTTTGGCTACAATGGTTCGCGGTCAGGCTTTCCGTATTATGACCTGACTACCCCGCAAAGACAGGGCATTCCCCTATCCACCACCTGGGGACGCGCCCGGCAGCTCTGTAGCCAAAGCCCCTGAAAACCTATTCAGGTGCCGGGCTTTAAAAATGAATTTACATTTATATTCAGGTACACAGTGCCCATACTATGTATGTGAAAATCCTAATATGTGCACAAAATATTGTGTTTTTTTTCTGTGTGTGTTTTTTCTTTGCTGGCTGGTAGGTTTTCAGAAAATGAGTTGACGCAAAACAAAGAAAAAAACAGAGACGGCCTAATGTTATTTCTTTTCAATGTTCTTGCTCTAGTTTTTGTTTTTAACGCTTTTTCAAGTCGGCATTCAGTATAGTAAAAATCATATTGCCCTTGGATGAAGATGTTAGGGAAGATTAACACATTCGGTGAAAAAATTATCACCCTCCACTTCGTGTCTGGTGATAATTTTTTACTTCGTGTGCTAATCTTCCCCAACATCTTCATCAAAGGGCAACATGTGTATAATATATATGTATATTAAATTTAATCAATACCCCCTTCTTTTAACAAAATATAATACAGGAACTCTCGTGTGAGTGAAAGCGGACACGATCTCCAAAAATACCAGTAAGACGGATAACTGCATTCCTTATACATTGAAATAAATATGCACCACCACATAAAACATTGAAGTGTACTAATAGTTTGTCCTGCATGACAATTATTTCACTAGATTTTAATTGACGAAAAACAATCAACCTGAAGCGCTACAAACTGATTCAATATAAATCACCCTTAGCTCAAAATTGTTCATTAATTAGTGATTCCCTTTCAAGATATTGATGTATTGATTTATTTAGAATAATAATAGATTTGTTTCCGGAGTGAACACGACTCAAAAGTCTGGTATTGAAAATAGAATCAGGTATAACAGAGACGAGGTTTGTAAAAGAAGAATCGACTTAATTGCTATAAATATAGAGCTACAATTTGACAGATATCTAATTTATCCCAATTCCATAAGATGATAGGCTTTCCCGCTAAATATTGAATAAATAATACACGAATTTTACACGAGATGCATCAATTTTAAGAACAGTCAGCATTATAGGCGATTTCAATAAAATTTTTAGCAAATTGAAAGTCGTGTTTGACGCACCACCCTCCCTATTGTATTACTCCGGTTGTATTTCTTATTCAGAAGGATTTTAATTTTATTGTGTTGATTAGACGGAATCCAATCGTATGAGTTTTAATATTTTTATTACAATATATGAAATACTTGTAACCATTTTAATCAGGTTGGAGTCTATATGGTAATTACGTATCAATGATAAACTTTTATAGATTACAGATGGTACCTTGCATGTCGTTGAAGGGCTTGCATTGCTATTACAGGCAATATTGTTGTTTGCTTAGTCTTGAGGTACATTAGCTACCTTTAAGTACTTCATAAATACTCGCATATTGCATTCTTTTTTTTTCATGCAACTTGTTTAAGGATATATTAATGTAATAATCACTTGTGCATAGTGTCTCGTCAGTTTTTATTTATTTGTAAATATAAAATATAACAAAAGTAATACATATCGGAAGTCATCTCCTGTTAACATTTATTTACACTAGATCAATAGCATTTTATGGTGTTAAGGACGGACATTTGTATATTACTAACACTGCCCGTAACCTCATACCATTACATATACAAATAAAGGAAAGACCCAGCACAAGTCCAAACTTATCTTTCAATAATATGTCACAATAATCGAAATCTTTGTAATTGAACTGCATTTATTTCTTAACAGGACTTTCTGGCTATGTCACATGCGGACTATCGGCCCTTCGGACTATCGGTGTGTAACCAAATATTATACACGACGGGTTAAGAAATACAAGAAGTTCAATTACAGGTTACACACTGATAGTCCGAAGGTCCGATTGCCAGAAGGTCCAATAGTTTGAAGGGCCAATATTCCGAAAATCCGAAGGTCCGATAGCCAGATAGTCCAAAAGGCCGATATTCCGATAGTTCGAAAAGACACTATTTCAACCAAGATTATTTTTGTCTAAAAGACATTCGCAACTTATGCTGTAAGAAAGCTCCGTGAAAAGCGCGAAATTATGATGGGAACATAAAGATATCACGCGAGTTTACTAAAATACAGGGAACGCGGTTTCATGTTGGTTTTGGACAAAATTTAGCTTGTCACTTCTTTCTTAGATACGGCGTTTTACATATCCGCTATCCGGGAAGAGGGTTACCTATCCGGAAAAGAATATATATATATAACATTTCTAGGATTACCTTTCCGCAAAAGAAATATCCCACCTTTGTAAAATATTTTTTTACATTAAATACAAAATTAAAACTTTTGTTTGCCCTATTTTAGATAACATCGATTCTCTGCGTACAATGAATTTGTGTTAAAAAAAAACGCACAAAAAGAAACAAAAAAAAAATAAAAAAACAAAAACAAACACAAAAGAAAACATTTTCACATTCAAAATTTCGACTATTAAAACCATGTATTTTCGATTTTTAAACTCAAAATTTCGTTTTTTGAAGTCACAATTTTGAAAACTCGCATTTCTATTTTTTAACACTCGAAATTTCTGCGGCTTTTCGAAAATACACGTAACACGTCAAAGTTTTTTTTTACTTTTAACTCCACATTTTTCGTTTTTAAATGTCAAAATTTTGAGTAATTCAAACGCGGAAATTTTGACTTTTTTAAAAGTCAAAATGTCAAGTTTTGAAGAGTCGAAATTTGAAATTGAAGTAGCCAAAATATTGAGTTTGAAAAAGTCGAAAATTCGAGTTTGAAAAAGTCAAAATTTTGAGCTTAGGAAGTCAAAATTTTAAGATGAAAGTTGAAATACTTAGTTTGTAAAAAGTCGAAATTTTAAGTTTAAGTTGAAATTTGGAAACCTTTAAGTCGCAAATTTAAAACACATAACGTTTTGAAATTTTGAAATTTCAATTTACAAAGATTGCTCATTCAGTTCTAATCCGTTAGAATCGTGAATGTGGGCATAGTTTAACATTTGACTCTTTGGGACAACGCGTATTTTTGGGGAATCTCTCCTGAATCTAAAGCTTTCAAGGAATTGTAATAAGGTCTCTACGAAAATACATTTAGTACTCACAAATATGGCCACTACCGTTGGCTACTACCTCGTATATGGTGTTGATATTTGACGGACAAGTTTTAAGAAGGAGCATCCGAGGACTGTTGTGACCAATCTGTTCTATTACTGATCTAGTGGTTTAAGAGAGAAAAATGTTTTAATGAAAAGTTTTGGTGCATTTACTAGAGAATGACGACATCGCACATGCGCCACATGACTGCAAACACTATGCATGCTAAAATCTGGCATCTGGGATTTATTCAAATGTCCTAATCTTTCCAGCCTTATTTCTACCAAGATTATAAGTCACTGGTTCCACAAACTTCAAAGTTTCTTTATAAAATTTTCCCTTAAAAATGAAGAACTCATTTTAGTCATAGAAGCAGAAAGCAGATCATTTTCATGAAATGTATCTTCAAGCAACTGAACCTGGTCATTATTTAGATTAAAAGACAAAAGAGTTTGTTTAAGTTTTGAGATGAGGAAGCCTTGGGCAATTCCATGAAGCCCTTGAAAATTTGTTGTTATAGTCTGTATGCTTGGTACAAGAAGTACTATTTCCTCCTGGATTTTTAAACAGTTTGATGTATATGTCCGAGTAAATTGTTCCTGCACTTCATCTTTGCTTAAATGATTTTCAAACGTCTCATCATTCCAGGCATCAGTTCAATCATTTGGGAAAGCTTTCTGATTAAGTATTTCATCACCTATATCATTAATTACAACAAATTCAGCTTTTAAAATTTGATCTTTATGATGCCTTGAAACCCATGACTGCGTAAAGTTGAATGTAAATGATAAGTGACTTCACAATCCGAAAAAGGACATTTCACATTTGGCTCATGACATTTTAAATGTGCTAGCAATTTCTTTGTTGAAAACCTATATATTCACAATTTACACACTTAATTTGCTTTTTCTTAATTTCCGGATGGCGAACACGGTTTTAAATCTTATGATATCTTGATATATGACTTTTAAAGGAATTGGTACTTTTTCCTGTAACAGGACATCCATTTTTACCACATGTCAGTTCAAACCCATATGTGCTCACATTAAATGATAAATGTCTTGTAAAAGCTTGTATCCTTAAATATTCGTTCCCACATAAAGGACGGTTATCATGTTAAAAAAGGTCTTAAAAATGGCCATACAGCTCATTAAAATTATTGCAGTTGGAGTTAACATGTGTTATGGTCTCATGTTCATTTACTCCATATCCTTTCGTAAAATATTATCCTGCGAAAACATCAACTGCAAGAAAACTAAATACATGTTTTCTGGATGAAATTGTTAAGTAATAACTACTACTTCGGTATTTTATTATTTATTACCACTGGGCCTATGACTCTGCTGGTGGACTGAAAGTCCCCGAGGGTCTTCACCAACCCAGTGGTCAGTACTTCGCTGGTGACCCGAAAACCGATTTTATTGAAACATGCAATATTTAAATTTTACAAAATTTTGGTTAAACCTTCATGCACAGCTCTGTCCTTAGCTATATTTTGGCTTTTCTATTTAGACCCATTTGGTTATTGTTGTCTGTCAGATTTTACAGGTTTTTGGAGAATGGACTTCCAAATGATTTGGTTTTATCTGCACTTATGAGACATAAGTTGTCGAAATGCACATATGCAGAAAATAAATTTACAGTGACTACGGTATCTTATCTACCCAAAATAAGAGGCTCTCAAGAGCCTATTACATTCATTTGGATCAAGTTCAAATAATCTAGATGTTATGGGGTCTCATTTTCAGACCTTGATGTTGTATGGTAGAAATTTATATAATGTTCCGCTGACAGCCATTTTGGATGGGACATAGACCTTCAGGTCACCTTTTTTGTAAACAAGTATGGTTCCAATTTGCTTTATGGCTTCAGATGGGGACCTGTAAATGCTTTCCAATAAGGTCTTATGTTTAACTATGTTTACTGCTGGCAGCCATCTTTGGTGTAATGCTGACTTGAAGCACACATTTTTAAAGCTGGTCAAGCAAGGACAATTGTGACAAGATCTGGTTCGAATATACTAAGTAGTTTCAGAAAGAAAGATCCTGAATGCGTTTTTTTAGAATGTCTAATGTTAAACTTGCTCTTTGAGGTTGCAAATCTACCGAAGAAATTTTTAAAGGGGACAACATACAGAACATGAAGACTAAAATGCCCATGTTTGATTTCATTTGGCTCTGTGGCTTCAGTTGCAAACACATTCCAATGCTCTCTTCACTGACTCTCTGTAAAGCAATTTTGATGTGACACGGTGGNGGGGGGGGAGTGGGGGGTCAATTAAAAACTGCTGCTTCTCTGAGAAAATTTGGTTGCAATTGGCTATGTAACTTGTAGTTTCAAAGCAAAAAAAATGTTTGAATGTATACTAAAGGGTCCAATTCACGTTATGATTGGTATGACCAAGTGGTTTCAGAGGAGATCTCTGAAGGAAAAGCTAATGACGGACAAATGACAGTGATGGCATAACTTAACCTGGTTATAGCCAGATGAACTAAAATTGTATTTAACAATTCAAAAAATATTTTCTGGAATTAACTTCCACGTCTTTAGTTGTTCACCAAAAAGTACAGTGATGTCTGATATCTTTATATGTTCACAAAAAGCCAATAGCTGATAATTTCGCTTCTGTACTGGATATTTTCAGTTCAAAGTTAGTGTAAGAAGTTCAAAAGTTTCTAAAATGTATTTTTGTTGCCAATGGGGAAATAAATACTTCTGTTTTATATGAATAATTTTCCATTCAAGCATTTAATGACAAGCTTTTACAAGACATCTCCCATTTTTTCACTTAACACTAATATAAATTTATGGTAAAGGAAGAAATATACTATTCTGACCACAAAGCTGAAATTTCATTGAAGTCAGGAAGTGGAACAAGTATAACAAATTTTCGAAGGTATTGAGTCTGGTGAAGAGGACCATACATGTCATGTAACCCCCATTATGGGGGGAAACCCCAATGGAGGCTTTAAAAATGAAAAGTAAAATTTACAAATTTGAGGCAATATGATGGAATTAAGAAGCAAAAATAGCTTAAATGTGGTTAAAAAACACCTTAGAGCATAAGAAAAGCACAAAATATGCCATAGGACCCCTAATAATCCTCTTTTTAAGATTTTACATTTTGGGACACGTGACAAAAACCCCATTGAGATTTCTTAAAGATGACAGGTATGAAAAGGACCCATGAGGGACCTGCACCGGAAAACAATCTAAAGTAACTAACTAATTAGTCCCTGCCTGTTTGGCCTTGTGTTTGCCAGCCTTTATACTCGGGGCATCAGCTTTCGTGGCCGCGTCGATTATGACGTTACAATTTCCATTGAAAAACTATGTAATCCACGAAAACTAATGTCCCACGATAACCCATGATCGGACGGTATAGAAATCATTTTTCTACCCTCCTCAGAAAAATATGGCATGTATTATTATGCTTTAACACTTATTGAACTTATAATGCAATGTTCGTTTATTGTAAAAAAAAAAATGTTTAAATTATCTACTTTCATATACGATCGTGTTCTTCAGGTCGTTTGCTACAACTGAACTTGTGTACAAGATCAGAACTGAAACAGGCATGACTGTAGTTACGTGTATGTCTATATATGCTTACCCCAGTATCACGTTTCAGGTTAGAAATTATGATGCCTTGAAACTTGAAGTTAGAGCAATCTGATAATGATTACACGATTACACGTTACACTGTGTGTGTTTTCATTTGCGTATTGATCATGCACATGTTGTTGTCAAATTATTTCCCTTGGACATAGTCGGAGAGGACACGAATAATTTTCCGTGTATTTTTAGTTTTTTTCAACTCAATAAGAAAAAGAAGGGAAACGGGGAATGTGTCAAAGAGACAACGACCCTAATGGGAGCAATAACAACTCAAAGCCACCATAAGATCTTCAATGAACGGTGAGGAAACCCCACACCCAACGGTAGGTCGGAGTTGGCCCCTAAATAAAAGAGTAATCAAGTTCAGCGAAATAAGCATCTTCCTCGACTCCGATAGACATAAAGTGAAGTAACTAGAAAACAGACAAGACACACAAAGGCTTAATAAATTTCCTGACTTAGGACAGGCGCAAACCTGTTGCGGCGGGGTTAAACTAGTTTTATTGGGCCCAAACCTTCCCCCTATAGCCAATGTGATAAATAAAAAAACGATCGTAACAACAGTAAAATTCAGTTGGCAACAGGACTGAGTCAACTGTGAAAAATGAAACTGAAATAACTAAATATACGGACATAAACATGAAATCACAAGAGACTACTAGCAGTTAACTGACATGCCAGCTCCAGACCCATTACCAACTGACAAATTAAGTTATGTACCCTCAGTATACAGCTTCCATCAAGATCCCTTCCTGTGAGGAGTTTAGCATAATGATTTCATGTATATACCGGAATACATAACCCGTGTCCATGCAATACTGATTTTAGAAATTTAGAATGT
>MJUU01052409.1:18420-29624 GCA_002080025.1 Modiolus philippinarum
GAACCACATAGATTCAATTAATATAGAATAAAATACCTTTAACACAGTCACAATTATACTTTTTGAAATACTTCATCTTCTTTTTAAATACTTAGGAAGAACAAACTAAGAAAAATTACCTCCATAATGTGATTCTGTTGACGTTCTGGTTAACTTTGTCTCTGAATTCTTCTTTGTTTAAATGATGGCGCTCAAATGTATCTCCAACATGTGAGTTTGAAATACGATATCATAAGTGCACACATGCGCGTGGATACTTGTAGGGATAACCATTAATTAGTAATTTGTTTACTTCTAGATAATATGTTTCACTGTATGGTTCCATGTATTTATACGTAATAGTATCTGTGACACATCCGTCTGCCACCCTAATCATATTAACGTTACTTAATCCTAATAATTAAAAAAAAGATTCATTTTGTCAATCTTTGCCTGTCACTTTGATCATTCAATAAATTTAGACATTTAAAATATATATAAAAAATACAATTTTCCAACATAATAGAAATTCGTTCTAAAAACGTTTTTGCTATGATTTTTTTCTTGCGCCGAATAAAACGTTAAATGAAATTCTAATGTGGTTTCTGATAAATAAAGTAAAGAAGACAAACAGCAAAGAAGTGGTTCGTTTGTCTTGTAATGCATTTATCAAATAATTTTTCATATAATCAAGACAAAATAATTCAAGTATATTACCCTCATTTCTAATGCAACTTATACAAAGGGAACTACGAAACATTGCGTCCCAGCATAGGTCGACTGTCCCAGAACTGAACTTTCAATTATATCATCATATTTACAGTATTGTAGCGATGACTGAATCTCACCTTATATACAAAATTTACATCACCTGGCTTTTTCTGACTCTCTTCTGAAAGTTCAGTGATGATATCGTATCAATTCAATAATGCCATAGCAGCAGTAGATAGAAGAACGATTTGAAAAGGTGCCGTGATACATATTACATAAAAACAAGTAAAGGTTTCCGAAAAAGGAAAATGTTTTACCTATCGGAAAAACATATAACTAAATTTGTTCAACGTTTAACCTTATGTTATAAACAAAGAGCTGTCTAGTTACAAGTATGATCTTCCAGTTACTTGTTTAACTGACAAGTTCAATGTTGAACTTATATACGGAAAAATGTATACTTGGGACGTTTTACAGTGAACATGCGTACAGTAAATCATAACTGCACACAAACAATGCGTACTGTTTCACTCCAACAATGAGACAGAGGTGACCTACAGAATTGCTTTGCGTAGAGTGGAAAAAAATGTTCTATTGGTAACGATTTGGGTTATTTTCAAACACCCTTTTTCACAAAAGAAAAAGAATACACTGTTTCACTACTGATGTACATTTGTATACAAGAAAATGGGGTTTAAATGTTCAAATAAGACTCGGAATTAGTCAAATCAATAATAAACTGACAGCCTTTTAGAATACATCACTCAATACTATCATAATAGAAAATTTAAAAGCGGAAAACACATGAAGATACAATAATGCAATCATCGCTCTAAATATCAACTCCAAAAGACGCTCGCTTAAAAGCGTACTTAATTTCGAATTAAAAATGCAGTTCATTCGTGCATATCTTGTTTATTGTACAACAACAATGCACCACCTGACCAACAAATATTTTATATAATTTATAAGCTTGATTTTATCATTTTTATCCTTTTGATACAACAATTAAAAAAAATGAAAATATTTGTTTTCCTTCCCACTGAGTAAATCTATTTTAAACAAACAAATCTCGCTCTCCCAATTTGGGAAAAATAAAAAAAATATATATAAAATATTATAATAATAATAAAATAAAAACGAGCTTTTGTGAAGATGGAGGTGAAATTGGTCTTTTATCCTTTACCCCTTCCCTGGTTTGTTCAGTAAAAGCCATAGTAAGAAGTCATATTCTCATAGTTACTAAGATTGTTTCAAATAATCATCGATTAATTTTACGGTACTGGCTATGAAATATGCAACCCAAAAACGTGCTGTATTTTTTTTTCAAAATATAATGAATCAAATTGCAATCGAAAAAAAAAAAACCTAAAAATCAAAACCGAAATGAGTATTCTTAGGTACTTAAATTCGAACATAATTTAAAAAATTTAAAACATTTAAGGGCTTTTGAGAAATCATAAAATATAAAATATTCGTCTACGTGTGACAGCTAACATTATGGTAGTATTTGTAACGGGGATTAAAGGGCTTTCGATTTTGATTTATACATTTTTACATGTATTTTGCTAACACAAATGCAAAAGTTGTTCAAAATTATAAAATTCTTCTCTAAATTATAATATGATTAGGCTTTCAAGATAAGCTCCAAAAAAGTAATGTCCAAGGAAACATGGACCAATGGATGGAAAAGGCGATACCAGTGTTCATTAACTTCGTTCTTTGGGTGTCATAATACAACTTTGACGAAACGGCATAAAGAATCGTAAGATCCGTATTAATGGAAGTGCCCCTATAATCGTTTTTAATATTATTATTGCACTAATGAATACTTTTTTTTTAGTGTAGTGACATTTCATTTCTGCATACGACACAATCGAAACACACCAGTTGTTCAAGTAAAAAGTCATGACATTTGCGGTTTACATTTATCATGTTCTTTTTAATTTTGTTTGTTTTTGTTTTTTATGTATGGGTTTAACGCCACTTTCATCATTTTTTTTCAGCCATAATATTGCGGTCAGTTTTAGAGATAGCCGGGGTACCCTAAATTAAGAACCACCGATCTTTGGTAATATACATTTCAAGTGATTTGCACCTTACCAGACTATATGAAACAACGGCAGTAGAATACCGATGGAACAAAGGAGTGAAATTTACAAAAAATCGAAGTCCAAAGACACGGACAAAACGAGAACACAGAAAACAATGACGTTAGACACATACAAAGCACAGAAACAGAAATTACAACATTCAAAACAAAGGCACTTACAGAACTCCAGTGAAACGGAGAGTGACATCAGGTGCTTTACCGGGAAGTGTTTACAGTGCTAGGTCGTTCCTTGTTACCATCCTAGCGAATGGTATTTGGGTCCATTTCATGTTTCACCTCTACAGGAGGTCGAAGTACAGACCCTTCGTTCCCAAGTCCGACGCTGGTTTATAGGATAAAGGTGTCGCATATTACAAATTATACCAATTAGACGAACAATTTGCATACATGTATTTTATGGATCGTCGTCGGTTTGCACAATTACACAGGAATATTGCCCATTCTTTTAATATGTCTTGGGACTAATATTAGTCCCAGATATGTCTACAAAATTAAGTGATGTTTAATATTGGTCCACCTTATATATAAAAAGAAAAACAAAATGTTGAAATTGCACTGTAATAATATACTTAATGAAAACAATTCACACAATACATTGAAAAATGTTCCTCACTGTCCCTACCGGTTTCACGCTGCCTTCAGCGATATTCATGGGTGAACTTACGTTGTCAACAGTAACAGTACATGGAGATCAACTTTGGTGACCTATAATAAACTTCCGTTTAGGCGCGGCCGAAATTTACGTATAAAGTATATTTCTTTGTTAATTCTTTGTTGTTCCGTAAAGTTTTCGGTACATTGATAAAAATTGAAAATTCGAAAATTCAGACATTGGGAACCTGCACACAACTCTATATGTCCGCTTAGTAGAATATTTCTCATGCTACGGTCCCGATTGATTGATTGATTGAATATTGTTTAACGTGTACTCAGCAATATTTCAGCTATATCAAGACGAGAACAAGTTTGATAATAAATAATCACTTTGGGGTATGGAAAGGGCCATGGGACGGGAAATTCTGACTGCCACTAGAAAAATAGGGTGAAATCGTCAAGGGCGGGGAATTTAGCCTTGTAGCCGATCACATACGGACCACCCCAAAAAGAGCTTGCTACAAGGGTTCTTTAACGTGCAGGAAGCGTGGCATTTCTTAAAACACGTGGACCTGAGTTTACATCCCATCCGAAAGATGGGTTGTGTATTTATTAATCCCGCACAACCACGGAATGGGTCCTATTTCTATATCCCGGGACCCTCGGGGTCAGCCTCCGTTTAGGAGGGGTCACACCCCGCAAGCCGGAGATACTAGGTCCTATTTCTCTATATCTCGGGTTTCCCTCGGGGTCCTCTGTTAGGATGACTCATACTCCAAGCTCAGAGGATGCTGCGGGCCTATTCATGAGCCGGGACCGCGAACGGCGGGCTACAGTCCCGAATCTGCTGTCTATGCACTGTTATTCGTATACGAATACTCATGCCCGTTTTGTCCTATATAATCCTCTTTCAGCCGTTACAGATAATAATGTATAAAACATTTTCTGACGCACAGTTAAAATTCTTCTTAATTTTAAAAATTGAACCGGTTTTAAATTTATGTTCGCTGCCTTCCTTTAACTAAATACAGGACCTACAATTTGGGCGTCCACATTTCTAAACGATTGGATTGTTGGTCAGTTCTGGCAATTTGGCACTCGTTAAAAGTTTTTTAAGTGACTTAGGTTCTCTTTTACTTTTAAGTATTTTGAAATTGTGTAGAACATGTCTTAATCGACTATCTGTTGTTAGTGTATTTAAATTCTGATAAATTATTCCGAATGCTTCGTTGTTTCTCGGATTATAGGTCGAAATATAGGGTATCACCATTTGATCTGATTCGTTTCTAACAGTTCGTAATTCTTCTATATTTAAGGCTTTTGCTCGTATTATCCCACTGTCTACTAGTAACGTAGGATACCCACGATCGACAAGGACGTCTTTAAGTTCTTGCAATCTTATATTTCTACGGTGTATGTTTGTACCGATCGTGCAAATTCTTCTGGCTAAATTATATGGTACATTGAATCTGGTATGTTTCGGATGACATGATGAAAATAGCAAGTATTGTTTAGAGTCTGTTGATTTATAATAAATATCTGTTTCTAATTTAGTGTCTTCTTTCACAACCAGGATATCCAAAAATGGAAATTCTACGTTGCTATATTCCATCGTAAACTGGATATTTTCATTTATGCTGTTCATCAGTTCTTTAAATTCTACTAGTTTTGGAATACTTTCTGGCCATAGAATAAAACCAGAGGCTCCCAGGAGCCTGTATCGCTCACCTGGCTTTCTGTTGCCTTAATCAAGGAATCATAGTAAGTTATACAGTTGATCTTCAGTTTCTCAAACTTTTGTAGCTCAAACACCTCCAATATCTTGAATTTTTTTTAAAGTCTGATCATCTTTTACTATATTTCTTTGTTGGGCTTTTCTTTTGACAAAGAAGATTCTTGCTTAGGACCACTTTCGACACCAGTTTTGAAGTCGAGACGTCATTTTGTAAATGGCAGGCAACAAACAATTTTCAGCATTGGTTTTGAAGTCGCGACATCAATATCTATTTGGAAATCAAATTTCATTGAAATCGGACAATGTTGAATTTTCCCGCCTTTTTTGGTGGCCATTTTGAAAATGCCGGTCAACGAACAATTTTCAACACCAGTTTTGAAGTCTCAACATTGATATCTGTTTGGAAACCAAATTTCATTGAAATCGGACAATGATGAATTTCCTGCCTTTTTTTTGGTGGCCATTTTAAAAATGGCAATCAACGAACAATTTTTAACATCAGTTTGAAGTTGCGACAACAAGACCTATTTGGAAACCAAATGTCATTGAAATCGGACAATATTGAATTTTCCCGCCTTTTAAGCGGCCATTTTGAAAATGGTTGTCAACGAACAATTTTTAACGTCAGTTTTGAAGTTGCGACATCAAGACCTATTTAGAAACCAAATGTCATTGAAATCGGACAATGTTGAATTTTCCCGCCTTTTTAGGCGGCCATTTTATGGCGGTCAACAAACAATTTTCAACATCGGTTTTGAAGTTGCAACATTAATATCTACTTGGAAAACAAATTTCATTACAATCGGACAATGTTGAATTTCCCCGCCTTTTTTGGCGGCCATTTTGAAAATGGCGGTCAAGGAACAATTTTCAACACCGGATTTACACTCGCAATATCAAGATCTATTTGGAAACCAAATTTCACTGAAATCGGACAATGCTGAATTTTCCCGCCTTGTTTGGCGGCCATTTTGAAAATGTTCAAGGAACAATTTTCAACATTCGCTTTGAAGTCGCCACAGCATGGCAAACATTTCATCAATTTACACTTAACCTTCATCTTCTATAGTTTTGGAAAAAATAGCTAAAAAGACGAAAATTAAAAAAATCGGTGAAAAAAGGGCAATAACTCCTACAAGGGTTTAAGGATTTTCTTCAAAATTTCAGGGTAAGGAGATGTTGATATGCTGAACATTTTTGCAATCTACACTTGACCACTATCTGTTACACTTTTTGAAATAAAAAATAAAAAAATGCAAAAATTTTGAAAATTTAACGGAAAAAGGGCTATACCTCCGAGATGGGTTTCAGATTTTCTTCAAAATTGCACAGTGGGCATGATATCATCATGCTGATCATTGTCAGGTTTTTGATATCTGTAACGGTTTTCGAGTTATTAGCAAAAAACTTCAATTTACCCCTATGTTCTATTTTTAGCAATGGCGGCCATGTTTTTTGACCGGCCGACTAATCGAACATAACTTTGAGAAGCCATACCTTGGTGGTAATTCAGGCCAAGTTTGGTTACATTTGGCCCAGTGGTTTCTGAGGAGAAGATTTTTGAAACTGTTGACGGACGGACGACGGACGCCAGACGACGGACGCATAGTGATGACAATAGCTCACATGGCCATTCGGGCCAGGTGAGCTAACAATCATCCAAATATCTTTTCCAGATGTCTCTTTCTATCATTAAGTTTTCAACATCAACCCAGTTAGTGAATGTCACTCCACTGATCTTCGTTACCGTGCGATGTCATAGACGTCTTACAGAACAATGGCAATGTGCTGTGATATGCGTATAAATAAATGTTGGTTCCGTCCATAACAACACAGGTGACACATTTTTTTTTTGAATTAACAAACAATGCCTTTAAGTTTCCTTCAGCAGCTTAAACAAAGTAAAAATCTAAAAAGCAGAAAACATCAAATTGTGCAAAAGCAGTTAACAACTGATTTATTTAGTCAGACGTGTCTGACATAATACTGTTACCTTGAGTTTTATAGAAATTTTCTGTTTTTATCAAAATTCTAAACTCTTAAAAATACTGAGACCCCATTCCGTGTATGGCATTCGGTAAAGGTCATTCGTACTGGATTTGCCCTCCCTGTGCGATATCTTTTTTAGTGATGAGTACTTCTTTTTTTTTATTTCTTTTGGATATGGCTGTCCCTATTATACAATGTTATATGATTATCTTGCTGCTGATGAGAGGTTTCTCCTTCGAACAAGTGTAGAGCATAGTGAAATTTAGATTTTATATGCAACTTGGGTATTTTTAAAATGTATTTCCCCGAATCATTTAACAAGCTACTGAAATGGCCAAAAAAAAATTACATAAAAGGTCTTGTTCCCCTCATTCCACGCACGTACAGTATGGCGAAAGACAAACTGACAATTTTGCCCTCAAGTGATTAAAATAAATATCAAATCCACAAATTTCAAGAAATAAATATTCTCTCACGACAAATTTTGCCAGGTCCCTATCTCATAATCAAATGGTCGATCTTAAAACAGATCAAACATCCCACGACAGAAACACTACCTTTTTATGCCTACTTCAATCGAGACAGTCGGAGAAATCTTAAACTAGAGGGCATTTACACCAATCAGTTCGTCTGAAGGACTGCTCTTTCATAACAAAATGAGACATAGTGTATGATTTTACACAATTAATGTGTTTGTTTATCTTTCATATTTGTAGGCAATTTAAAGTGGAGTAAACAGATATACACAGAGCAACAAAGATGTGCTACCTGTACTTGATACGTGTCACACTGGGAAAGTTTGTCTTTGCATGTTTTGATTACACAGGGTTGAATACCTACATACTATTGATAGTTTCCTTTGCATAAATATTGAAATTATTCGTGATGAAGTTTACATTTACATATAAGAGGGGAAGGACGGGAGTTACACATGCCTCAAAGTATACTCTGATTTCAGGTCGCCAAGTTTTGGCGATCGTCGTCAATTAAATGATCGCCTACAGAAAATTTTGGTCGCCAGAGATCTTTTCGGCGTTTGAGGCTGTAAAACATAGCAACTAAATTGACTGAATGATTGCTTAGAAATTTATGTCCAATTAGCAATAGTACGGCTATATCACTACGAGAACAAATAAATCAATGTTTAAAAGAATCGAAGTGAGAGAAACAACTTGGGCAAAAAGTTTTGATTGCTATGGAAGAATGAATGTGAGAAATGGGTAGGTACAGGGAATTTAACCTCCCTACTCTCCTAAGGAAAGTATAGATATATAGATTGAACCTCCAGTGAGCTATGTTTCAGCGTTATTAGGATGAGAACAGGTAAATCACATCAGAGAAGCTATACGTATAAGAAGAAAGAAATAAAAGGTGGAAGGGGCAACGCTTTTCGATTACCAGTGGCAAAGAGAAGACATTGGTAGTGGCAGGAAATTTAATCTCTTCTATCACTCGCTGAAAGCTTTACCTGTTGACAAATAATTCCGTAATAAAGACGCTTTACACATGCATAAAATTGTCCTTACCTGAATTTTGGCTTTCTATAAAGATCCTTTTGGTTATTTGTTCTCCATCAGTTTTTCTAGTTTTTCGGTTAATGGACGTCCGAGTGTTTTGGTTTGATCGACACTTATGAGACATAAATTGTCGAAATGTGCATATGCAGAAAATAAATTAACAGTTACTTCGGTATTTTGCTATTTACATTTTTTATTTGACATCGACTAAACGCCGAAAGGATATGAAAGAGTATTAATCCATACCGAAAACAGTATAAATCCTTTTCATTTCGTTCGCTAAAGGGAAAGATTTGGTGGCTATAAAGGCGACTACTCTATTATTTGTAATCCCAAATCAGTATATTTGTCGCCTATGCGACCATTTAAGTCGACTAACTAGAGCCCTGGAGTACGAGGGTAGAGGGGGCGTTGGCCAGGGATGCGAGGGTCGGGGAACGGGGTTGGGAGGGTGTTTAGGGACGCGGGATAGCGGTACTAGGGTGTCACCCATATATGGGAGGGATATTGTGCTTATATGGACGGGGTAACCATATTTTTGAAGTTATATTAATGGTTATTGATATGGTCCCCGACTTAACAGTGTTTGGTTTTTTTCATTCCCAATCCGAATCAACAGTTTCAGGATTTTTTTTTCTGTTGCCAAATCCGAGTTTGGTCTTATTTACTCACCAAATACCACACTTGTATCACTTGTGGAAGGGTATAAACCCGAGGTATGAATGCCCTTTACCTTTGCTTATTCCATTACACTGAGCCATGCATCTCGGGCTTCAGTTGATGGTGTGTCATATTAATACAATGCTGTATAAAGATACTTTTTGATCCTCGTCTTTCTCTTGTGAACTTTCCCTTTTTAGCAGCAATATACAGATGGGTGCAGATGCAACGTTCCAAAAAGTGCACTTAAAGTGAACTTGAAGTTCACTTTTCAAGTGCACTTCGCGTTCTCTTAGCTGTCGCGAAGTTCACTCTTTTGGAATAGGTAGCTATTCCGTGACAGGTATTATCGCGTTCACTAGTGAACTTCAAGTGCACTTGAAAGCTGTCGCGAGGATCACTACTTCAAACGAGGTTATATAGTTAGATCGAATTTTAAGCAATAGCCGAGGGAATAAAAATATATTTCCACGTAGCGTTCTTTTGGATAAGCAAATGCTAAAAAATACCCATGCAGTTATGTATAAAATATTGTTAAATATAAAACATGTCAGATAATATTTTCCCGCTACAAAAATGAATATGGACGTGTATACTAAATCGTTACAAATGACCAAAATAATTCATTTTTCAAAAAAAAAAATTACTTATTATGACCTGAAGTTTTATATGCTACGATATAGCTTTTTGTAAATCTGTATATAAATATGTTTGAGAAAGCTAGGTTTTCATTATATGGTTTATACTAAATCTTTACAAATAACCAAAATAATTCATTTTTTAAAATATTTTACTTCATCACATATTTTCAAAGAAGTTTTATAAAAAAAAATTTGGGAAAAATACATGCGACAATTGAAATAAGCACCAACATATAATATCTCCCACTTCTGAGGTCATTTTTGACCAAAGATGTATAAATTTGGTATTGCGAGAAAGGAAAAAAGCTGAAATTCAAAATATTTCAATTTTATAATGTAATTTGGGGAAAAACACATATAAATGTTGTGTCGCGACAATTGAAATAAGCACCGACATATAATATCTCCCACTTCTGAGGTCATTGACAAAAGATGTATAAATTTGGTATCACGAGAAAGGAAATAAGCTGAAATGCAAAATATTCCATTCTTATAAGTTATTTGTGGGAAAAATACTTATAAATGTTGTGTCGCGACAATTGAAATGAGCACCGACATATAATATCTCCCACTTCTGAGGTCATTTTGACAAAAATGTATAAATTTGGTATCGCGAGAAAGGAAAAAAGCTCAAATGCAAAATATTTCAATCTTATAAGTTATTTTGGGGAAAAATACATGTAAATGTTGTGTCACGACAATTGAGATAAGCACCGACATATAATATCTCCAACTTCTGAGGTCATTTTTGACAAAAATGTATAAATTTGGTATCGCAAGAAAGGAAAAAAGCTGAAATGCAAAATATTTCAATCTTATAAGGTAATTTTGGGAAAAATACATATAAAGTTGTGTCACGACAATTGAAATAATATCTCCACTTCTGAGGTCATTTTTGACAGAAGATGTGTTAATTTGGTATTGGGAGAAAGGAAAAAAGCTGAAAGAGGTAAGATGTAAAAGGTAAAAGATGTATAAATTTGGTATCGCGAGAAAGGAAAAAGGCTGAAATTCAAAATATTTCAATTTTATAAGGTAATTTGGGGAAAAATACATATAAATGTTGTGTCGCGACAATTGAAATAAGCACCGACATATAATATCTCCCACTTCTGAGGTCATTTTTGACAAAAGATGTATAAATTTGGCATCGCGAGAAAGGAAAAAAGCTGAAATGCAAAATATTTCAATCTTATAAGGAAATTTGGGGAAAAAAAACATGTAAATATTGTGTCTCGACAATTGAAATAAGCATTGACATATAA
>MJUU01052415.1:5705-24345 GCA_002080025.1 Modiolus philippinarum
TCTAGTATTATAAGCACTCCATAAAGTTACACCTTACAAGATCTGGCTTATTACTTAAATCTGAGCCTGTCAAGTAAGAAATGTAGTGACCTTATTTCAATCAGGAGCCTCATAACTATAGCATATGCATCTAGTGATGAAAGATTAATCTTCTACAAGTTGTAGTATCTAAGATCCAGACTGTAACACAAACTTTATCCTAAGTCACTCATGCATGAAATGTAGGTCAGAGTGACCTATTTATTATCTGGAGCTTTGTAACTTTACAAGTTGCATCTACATACAAAATATTATTCCTCTACGAGTTGTCATTGTTGTAGTATCCCAGATCTGAACTCTTTCAAATAGAGGGCTACGCCGAGCGCAGCATGATACGACCGCAGCATGTCGTCCACTGAAATTTGAAAAAGTGTTATTTAAAGTGAGTATAGACATAGGAAAGAGCTTGACACAATAATTAGATGGACGCAATAAGGAGATTGACCCAGTCATTAGCTGGACACAAACTAGGAAAATAAAAATGAGCCCTTATGACTCCTTATGATTCCTCTTTGACCCTTTATAGCTCAAAAACGGTAAGAGCTACGCCCAATCCATTGACATGCTGCTGAAAGCTTATATCAAGAGGAATCAAAAGAAAAAAATCCCATCGAAATGCGATGAAAAATAAAAATTTTGGGTAATCTGTAAATTTACGATTTTGGCCCCCTTCGGCCCCTCATAGCGCGGGAACGGCAAAAGCTACGCCAAATCTGTTGAATACTACTGAAAGCTTACATCAAGTAGAGTTCAAAGAAAAGAAATCCCATCGAAATCCGACGAAAAATAAAAATTTTAGGTTATCTGTAAATTAACGATTTTGGCCCCCTTCGGTCCCTCATAGCTCGGAAACGGTAAAAGCTACGCCAAATCCGTTGAATAATACTGACAGCTTACATCAAGAGGAATCCAAAGAAAAAAAATCCCATCGAAATCCGACGAAAAATAAAAATTTAAGGATATCTGTAAATTTACAATTTTGGCCCCTTCAGCCCCTCATAGCTCGGAAACGGTAAGAGCTACGCCAAATCCGTTGACATAGTGCTGAAAGCTTACATCAAGAGGAATCCAAAGAAAAAAGTACCAATCGAAATCGCCGATGAAAAATAAAATTTTTTGGTTAACTGTAAATTTACGATTTTGGCCCCCTTCGGTCCCTCATAGCTGGGTAAGGAAACAAGTTACCAAAAATCTAATAGTAGAGCGCTACGAAAAATTTTCAGAAGGAATCCTTTGGAAAAAATTCCATTAAAATCGGACTAAAAATTAAAAAAAAATGAAATTTTTGAAATTCGCCCCTTTTGGGCCCCATTTATCTCGTGAACGGTACATGCCACGTGAAATCCATTGGCATACTCCAGATTGGAAATTTTCAAAGCAGTTTACTGAAAGAAACCCCATCAAAATCCGATAAATAATAAAGATTCTACAGTCAAATATGTGAAAACAACAAATTTAACCCCTTTTGGCCCCTTTTTCTAAAACGGACGGGGCGTGGAACATAAAATTATAGCATGTGCTAAAGCATGTGCCAAGAAGCATCATACTAAAATTTGAAAATGATCTGTTCACTGGAACTTAAGTTATGCTGTCCACAGACACAAAAATACCCAACTTTACCCCTTTTTGGCCCCTTTTTCTGCAACGGGTGGGGGCCATAAACCCAAAATTAAAACCCGGGATAGCCATTATACCCAGAAATCACATACTGAAATTTGAAGATGATCCGTCTACTAGAAACAAAGTTATGCTGGCCACAGACGCCGACGCCGACGCCGACAACTGCGCAATACCATAATACGACCGCAAAATTTTTGCGGTCGTATAAAAACTTTAACCTAAGTCATTCATGCATGAAATGTAGGTCAAAGTGACTTAACTTTAGTATAGAGCTTCCTAACTTTACAGGACACATCTACATACAAAATATTATTCCTCTTCGAGTTGTAGTATCCCATATCTGAACTCTTAAAAAAATCTTTAACTAATGTCACTCATGCATGAAGTGTAGGTCAAACTGACGTTATTTTTATCTGGAGCTTCGTAAATTTACAAGAAAAGCATCTTCATACAAAATATTATTCCTCCACGAGTTGTAGTATTCCAGGTCTGGACTCTTACAAAAACTTTAATCAAAGTCACTCATGCATGAAATGTATGTCAAAGTGGCCTGATATATATCTTGAGCTTCATAACTGTATGAGGCGCATCTACATACATTATATTATTCCTCTACACGTTGTAGTATCCCAGATCTGGACTCTTACAAATTACAATAAAGGGCTACGCCGAGCGCAGTATGATACGACCACAGCATCTCGACCACTGATATCTGAACAAGTTTAAAGTAAAATGAATATGGACACAGTAATTTGCTGGACACAACAAGGACCTTGAAACATAAATTAACTGGACATAAAATAGTGAAAATCAAAAACAACGGCAGTAGGACATCGTAAGAGCTACGAAAAATCTGTTGACTACCGACTAAAAGCTTACATCAAGAGAAATCCGAAGAAGAAACTCGGATTGAAATCCATTGAAATATAAACATTTCACATATTCAGAAATATTGAAATTTGGCCCCTTTGACCCCTTATAGCTTGGAAACCGCTAGAGCTACACAAAATCTATTGTCATACTACCGAAGTCTTTATGAGAATAATCCAAAGAAAAAAAATTCCATCAAAATCTGATGAAAAATAAAGATTTCACATATTTCTAATAATTTCAATTTTGGCCCCTTTGACCCCTTATACCTCGGAAACGGTAAGAGCTATGCCCAATCCGTTAACATAACGCTGAAAGCTTACAATGAGAGGAAACCAAAGAAAAAAATCCCATCAAAATCTGTTGAAAAACCAGAGGCTCCCAGCAGCCTGTATTGCTCACCTGGCTTCAGTTGCCACAATCAAGGTAACATTGTAAGTTATACAGTTGATCTTCAGTTGCTCAAACTTTCGTAGCTCAAACAGCTCCAATATCTTAAACTGTTTTTTAAAGTCTGATCATGTTTTATTATATTTCTTTGTTGGGCTTGTTTGACAAAAAAAACGTTCTTGCTAAGGACCACTTTCGACACCAGTTTTGAAGTCGAGACGTCATTTTCTAAATGGCAGTCAACAAACAATTTTCAACATCGGTTTTGAAGTCGCAACATCAATATCTACTTGAAAATCAAATTTCATTGAAATCGGACAATGTTGAAATTTTCCCGCCTTTTTGGGGGCAATTTTGAAAATGGCGGTCAACGAACAATCTTTAACATCAGTTTTGAAGTTGCGACATTAAGACCAATTTGGAAACTAAATGTCATTGAAATCGGACAATGTTGAATTTTCCGGCCTTTTTTTGCGGCTATTTTGAAAATGGCCGTCAACGAACAATTTTCAACGCCGGTTTTAAAGTCGCAACATCAATATCTATTTGGAAACCAAATTTCATTGAAATCGGACAAGGTTGAATTTTCCCGCCCTTTTTTGGCGGCCATTTTGGTCAAGGGACAATTTTCAACATCAGTTTTGAAGTCACCACACCATGGCAAACATTTCATCAATTTACACTTAACCTTCATCTTCTATAAATTTGTAAATAAAAGATGAAAAATACGAAAATTAAAAAAATTCGATGAAAGAAGGGCAATAACTCCTACAAGGGTTTATGGATTTTCTTTGAAATTTCAGGGTGGGTAGATCTTGATAAGCTGAACATAATCTGCATTTTACACTTGACCTCTATCTGTTACACTTTTGGAAATAAAAAATTAAAAAATGCAAAAATTTTGAAAATTTTACGGAAAAAAGGCTATAACTCCGAGATGGGTTTTCAGATTTTCTTCAAAATTACACAGTGGGTAGATCTCATCATGGTGATCATTTTTAACTCGTGTCAGATTTTTGATATCTGTCACGGTTATTGAGTTATTAGCCAAAAACTGCAATTTACCCCCTATGTTCTATTTTAGCCACAGCAGCCATGTTGGTTTTTCGATCTTCACAAAAATCCCATACTGTAGTCTGCTCATGCCAAGGAACATTTGTTTTAAGTTTGGTTTCATTTGACCCAGTGGTTTCAGAGGAGAAGATTAAAATGTAAAAGTTTACGGACGGAAGACGGACGACGGACGCCAAGTGATGGCAAAAGCTCACATGGCCTTTGGCCAGGTGAGCTAAAAAAAATTCACATATTTCTGATAATTGCAATTTTGGCCCGTTTGACCCCTTATAGCTCGAAAATGGTAAGAGCTATGTCAAATCTGTTGACCTGAAAGCTTACAATGAGAGGAATCCAAAGAAAACATCCCATCAAAGTACGACATGTCTGATGAAAAATAAACTTTTTTAGGTTATCCGCATGTTTGCAATTTTGGTCCCCTTGGGCCCATCATAGCTTGACATGAAAAAAGTTATCTAACTCTGATAACGCAGCACTAGTTAATTTTTCATAAGGAATCAATTGACAAAATCTGCATCTCTGTTTTACAAGATGTCAAACCAACTCACCCCTGATTACTTACAAAATCTTATACCGTCGTCCGTGGATAATTTACATAGACATTATACACGACAATCAAATAATATTTCAGAAATCCGAACAAAAACTACATTTTACTCTCAATATTTCTTACCTTCGACTGTAAAATTGTGGAATCGATTATATGAGGAGACTATAAACTCCCAATCTATTAATATTTTTAAACAAAAAAAAAGTAAGAAAAGCCAGAAATGCCCTGATTATTATAATGTGGGCACACGGTTGGGTCAGATATTGCACACCCGATTGCGATTGAGAAGCAGTTCACTTAACGAACATCTCTTCAGTCGTAATCTGGTCGATTCAACCAATTGTTCATGTGGTCGATTAGAAACCACAGCCCATTTTTTACTAAATTGTCAAAAGTATGTGGATATTCGTAATGATTTGCTGTTTTCAATTACATATCCGTTAAACATTGATTCCAAGCTTCTTCTGTTTGGTTCAAATCAACTTAACTTTTGTCAAAATAAAGATATTTTTCTTAGGGTGCAAAAATTTATTATGAAAAGTAAACGTTTTGTTCATTAATGATCAATAATCCATTTTGTTACTTTTTTTATCATTATTATTATTTTTCTCACTTTTTGAAATTATGATGTGTTTAATTACAATCAGTGTCACAGGCGTGCAATTACTATTTATTATGTGGTTCAACTTGTCGTACACAAGGAGACGGATTAATATAAGCTATTTAGCTTGTTTCCGAATCCTTTTTTTGTTCAATATGTAATGTATGAATGTTATTGTATATGTTTGATAGTATTTGAAATAAATATGTTTAAACTTAAATCTGCATCAAAATCCGACTTAAGATAAAAAAAAAATAATAATAATAAATTTTTGGAAATAATAATAATAATTTTTTTGAAATTCGTCCCTTTTGGACCCATTTACTTCGTGAACGGTACATGCCACATGAAATCCGTTGGCATACTACAAATTGGATAATTTATAAGAAGTACACTGAAAGAAACCCCATCAAAATCCGATAAATAATAAACATTCTACAGTCAAATATGTGAAAACACCAAATTTTGCCCTTTTTGGCCCCCTTTTAAGAAACGAGAGGGGTCACAAAACCCAAAACTCATACAAGTCTTCCTGTTGTGACAAGGAACATTGTGGTAAAATTTTGAAAAGATTGATCCACTGGAACTTGAGTTATTGACCAAAAATGTCTACAGACGACAACGACACCGACAACGACTCCTACGACAACGACGACAGCAACATACCATTATACGACAACAAATATTTTGCGGTCGTATAAAAACTTTAATCCTAGTCACTTATGCATGAAATGTGGGTCAAATCCACCTATTCTTCTTCGTTGGGCGAGGAGATAAAAACAAGAGCTGTCGCCGAATGGCAGCCAGTTATACCCCCGCTCATTGAACCCTGAATCAATATGGCAAGTGCAAAATTAAGTGTGTGTGGACACAATACAAGTGTGGACACATTACAGCATTTACATAGTTGCAGAGAAAAAAAGTGTGACAAAAAGTCCAATTTGGGAAATGAAAAGGAAAAATGCACAAACTTGGTAAATAGGACGTTATGATTTAATATGGCTGAAAAGGGGAGACGCGGTATAAGACCTCATACTGAAGCATCATACCAAATATAAAGTGGCTGTCGTGCGCAGTTGTTGAGAAAAGTGTGACAAAAAAAATCCAATTTTGAAAATGAAAAGTAAAAAACACACCAAGTCGGTAAACAGGAAGTGGTAATCCAATATGGCTGAAAAAGGGAGACATATTAAAGGACCTCATACTAAAGTACCATACCAAATATCAAGTGGCTGTGTTATGCAGTTGCAGAGAAAAATGTGACGAAAAAGTCCAATTTTGAAAATGAAAAGTAAAAAAGGCACAAAGTCGGTAAACAGGAAGTGGTGATTCCATATGGCCGAAAAGGGGAGGCGCAGTATAAGAACCCATACTGAAGCACCATACAAAATATAAAGTGGCTGTCGTGCGCAGTTGTTGAGAAAAGTGTGACAAAAAAAATCAAATTTTGAAAATGAAAAGTAAAAAAACACATCAAGTCGGTAAACAGGAATTGGTAATCCAATATGGCTGAAAAGGGGAGACATATTAAAGGACCTCATACTAAAGTACCATACCAAATATCAAGTGGCTGTGATATGCCGTTACGGAGAAAAATGTGACGAAAAAGTCCAATTTTGAAAATGAAAAGTAAACCAGAGGTTCCCTAGAGCCTATATCGCTCACCTGGCTTTCAGTTCCCACAATCAAGCTAACATTGTAAATTATATAGTTGGACTTCAATCTCTCAAACTTTGGTAGAGCAAACACCACCATTAACTTGGACTCTATTTTAAGTCTGATCATGTTTTACTGTACTTCTTTGGTGGGCTTTTTTGACAAAAATTGTCTTGCTTAGGACCACTTTCGATACCAGTTTTGAAGTCGAGACATCGTTTGGTAAATGGCAGTCAACAAACAATTTTTAATACCATATCTTTAAGTTATGACATCAATATCTATTTGGAAACCAAATTTCATTGAAATCGGACAATGATGAATTTTCCTGCCTTTTTGGCGGCCATTTTGAAAATGACAGTCAACAAACAATTTTCAACACCGGTTTTGCAGTAGTGACATCAATATCCACTTGGAAACCAAATTTCATTGAGATCAGACAATGTTGATTTGGCAGCCGTTTTAAAAATGGCGGTCAATGAATAATTTTTAACATCAGTTTTGAAGTTGCTACATCATTACCTTTTTGGAAACCAAATTTCATCGAAATCGGACAATGATTGATTTTCCTGCCTTTTTGGTGGCCATTTTGAAAATGGTGGTCAACGAAAAATTTTCAACACCGGTTTTGAGGTCGCAACATCAATATCTATTTGGAAACCAAATTTCATTAAAATCGGACAATGTTGAATTTTCCCGCCTTTTTTGGCAGCCATTTTGAAAATGGCGGTCAACCAATAATCTTCAACATCAGTTTTGAAGTCGCCACAGCATTGCAAACATTTTATCAATTGACACTTAACCTTCATCTTCTATAGTTTTGGAAATAAAAGATGAAAAATATGAAAATTTTTAAAATTCCGTGAAAAAAGGACAATAACTCCTACAAAGGTTTTTTGATTATCTTAAAAATTTCAGGGTGGGTAGATCTTGACATGCTGAAAATTTCTGCAATTTAAAGTTGACTTGTATCTCTTATAGTTTTTCTGATAAAAAATTAATAAAGTTAAAATTTTGCAAATTTAAAAGAAAAAGGGCAATAACTCTAAGACTGGTTTTCGGATTTTCTTCGAAATTGCAGGGCAGGTAGATCTTGCTATGCTGATCACTTTTGCCACATGTCAGATTTTTGATATCTGTAATGGTTATTGAGTTATTTGCAATAAATAGCAATTTACCCCTATGTTCTATTTTTAGTAACAGCAGCCATGTTGTTTGGTCTTCGGACTAATCGAACACAATTTTTAAACTGCATAACAGCAATTTACCCCTATGTTCTATTTTTAGTAACAGCAGCCATGTTGTTTGGTCTTCGGACTAATCCGCCGTGCGCGGTCCCGGCTGAAGAATAGGCCCGCAGCATCCTCTGAGCTTGGAGTATGAGCCATCCTAACAGAGGACCCCGAGGGAACCCCGGGATATAGAAATAGGACCCAGTATCTCCGGCTTGCGGGGTGTGACCCCTCCTAAACGGAGGCTGACCCCGAGGGTCCCGGGATATAGAAATAGGACCCATTCCGTGGTTGTGCGGGATTAATAAATACACAACCCATCTTTCGGATGGGATGTAAACTCAGGTCCACGTGTTAGAAGAAATGCCACGCTACCTGCACGTTAAAGAACCCTTTTAGCAAGCTCTTTTTGGGGTGGTCCGTAGGTGATCGGCTACAAGGCTAAATTCTTCGCCCTTGACGATTTCACCCTGTTTTTCCAGTGGCAGTCAGAATTTCCCGTCCCATGGCCATTTCCATACCCAAAAGTGATTATTTATCAACAAACTTGTTCTCGTCTTGATATAGCTGAAATATTGCTGAGTAGACGTTAAACAATATTCAATCAATCAATCAATCAATCTTCGGACTAATCGAACACAATTTTTAAACGCATTACCTGGTGATGCTTAAGGCCAAGTTTGGTTACAATTGGCTCAGGAGTTTCAGAGGAGAAGATTTTTGAAATTGTTGACGGACGACGGACGCAAAGTGATGGCAAAAGCTCACATGGCCTTTTAGGCCAGGTGAGCTAAAAAAGGCACAAAGTCGGTAAACAGGAAGTGGTGATTATATATGGCCGAAAAGGGGAGGCGCAGTATAGGAACCCATACTGAAAAACCATACCAAATATCAAGTGGCTGTCATGTGTAGTTGCTGTGAAAAATGCGACAAAAAAGTCACAATTTTGAAAATGAAAGTAAAAAGACACAAAGTTGGTCAACAGGAAGTGGTGATGCCAAATGGCCGAAAAGGGGTAGCGCAGTATAGGACCCCATACTGAAGCACTATGCCAAATATCAAGTGGCTGTCATGTGTAGTTGCTGAGAAAAATGCGACGAAAAGTCACAATTTTGAAAATGAAAGTGAAAAAGGCACAAAATCGGTTAACAGGAAGTGATGATCCGATATAACCGAAAAGGGGAGGCGCAGTGTAGGACCCCTTACTGAAGCACCATATCAAATATCAAGTGGCTGTCAAGTGTAGTTGCTGAGAAAAATGCTACGAAAAGCCACAATTTTGAATATGAAAGTAAACCAGAGGCTCCCAGGAGCCTGTATCGCTCATTTGGCTTTCAGTTGCCACAATCAAGATAACATTGTAAATTATGCAAATGAACTTCAGTCCCTCAAACTTTGGTAGTTCAAACACCACCAATATCTTGAACTGTATTTAAAGTCTGATCATGTTTTACTTTATTTCTTTGTTGGGCTTTTTTGACAAAAACATTCTTGCTAAGTACCACTTTTGACACATGTTTTGAAGTTTTGTAAATGGAAGTCAACAACAATTTTCAACACCATATTTTTAAGTAACGACATCAATATCTATTTGGAAACCACATTTCATTGAAATCAGACTATGTTGAACTGTTCTGCCTTTTTTGTGGCCATTTTGAAAATGGCCCTTAACAAACAATTTTCAAATCCGGTTTTGAAGTCCCAAAAATGTTGAATTTTCCCGCCTTCTTTGGCAGTCATTCTGAAAATGGCTGTAGGCGAACAAATTTTAACACCAGTTTTGAAGTTGCGACATCAATAACTATTTGGAAACCAAGTTTCATTGAAATCGGACAATGTTGAATTTTCCCGCCTTTTTGGTGGCCATTTTGAAAATAGCAGTCTACAAACAATTTTCAAAATCCAGTTTTGAAGTAGCAACATCAATATCTATTTTAACCAACTTTCATTGAAATCGAACAAAGTTGATTTTCCCGCCTTTTTTGCGGCCATAACAAACAATTTTAAACACCAGTTTTGAGGTCCACACATCATGGCACTTTTTGAAATAAAAAATAAAAAGTGAAAATTTTACGGAAAAAGGGCAATAACTCCGCGGTTTTCGGATTTTCTTCAAAATTGCAGGGCAGGTAGATCTTACTATGCTGATCGTTTTTACTCCAGTCAGATTTCTGATATCTGTTACCGTTTTTGAGTTATTTGCAAAAAACAGTAATTTACACCTATGTTCTATTTTTAGTAACAGCAGCCATGTTGTTTGGTCTTCAGACTAATCGAACACAACTTTGAATTTGCAAACCCTGGTGATGCTTCAGGCCAAGTTTGGTAACAACTGGCTCAGCAGTTTCATAGAAGATTTTTGAAATTGTTGACGGACGGACGGACGGACGACGGATGCAAAATGATGGCAAAAGCTCACATGGCCTTTTAGGCCAGGTGAGCTTAAAAGTCACAAAGTCGGTAAACAGGTAGTGGTGATCCAATATGGCCGAAAAGGGGAGGCGCAGTATAGGACCCGATACTGAAGCATCATAAAAAATATCAAGTGGCTGTCACGTGTGGTAACTGAGAAAAATGCGACGAAAATATGTGTGACGGACGGATGGATGGATGGACGGAATGACAGAGGTAAAACAGTATACCCCCTCCTTCGGAGCAGGGGTATAATAAAGGGCTACGCTGAGCGCAGCATCATACGACCGCAGCATGTCGACCACTGACATTTGAACAAGTGTAAACTAAAATGAATGTGGACACAGTAATTTGCTGGACACAATAAGAACATTGACACATGGATTAACTGGTCACAAACTAGTGGAAAAAACCCATTTTAATCCCTTATTTATAGGATATCCGAAGAGCTAAGCAGAATATGTAGACTATATATATACACCTACCAACTAAACGTTTACATACAAAGATATCAAAGGAAAAAACTCGGATTGAAATCCAATGAAAAATAAAGATTTCACATCTTTTGAAATATTGAAATTTGGCCCCTTTGACACCTGATAGCTTGTAAACCGTAAGAGCAATGCAAAATCTATTGCCATACTACTGAAAGCTAACAATGAGAATAATCCAAAGAAAAAATCCCATAAAAATCTGATGAAAAATAGAGATTTCACATATTTCTAATAATTGCAAATTTGGCCCCTTAGACCCCATTAAGTTTGGAAACTGTAAGAGCTACGTAAAATCTGTTGGCATACTACTGAAAGCATGCAATGAGAGGAATCCAAAGCAAAAAATCCAATCAAAATCTGATGCAAAATAAAGATTTCATATATTTCTAAAAATTGCAATTTTGGCCCCTTTGACCCCCTTATAACTCGAAAACAGTAAGAGCTAGGCCAAATATGTTGACATATTACTGAAAGCCTACAACGAGAGAAATATAAAGAAAAAATCTCATTGAAATCAGACGAAATATAAAAATTTTAGTAATCCGCATGTTTGCAATTTTGGTCCCGCTTGGGCCCCTTATAGCTTGGAAGCTATATAATAAGCTACCTTTATTTCATAAGACTATTTGTGTATTGGAGTCAAGTAGTATTTGTTATTTGTTATTGATTATTCATATCACTATTGTTGACTATCATTTATGGTAAAATTGTAAATAATACAAATGTTTCTGATGTCAAATTTGTTTCATGAGATTCGTGGCTCCGTGTAGCATATTTCTAAATGGACTTCTATTATTGCTACATTAAATGTAATAAAATATAATCAGCACCTTGAAATGGAAAAGGATACTACTACAGTCTAGACATATTATATTCGTGAATCTAAATATATTCAATTTGTAAACTATTTCTAGTTTTCATTAAAAATGTACATCGCTGAATAGATGACAGATGCTGTATTATATTAACTGGTAAGGTCGTATGTTAAGATATTATTGGTTGAATCGCTTGACATACTTTATATTAGTACATTGAGTATAAATGTTTTCATTAATAGTTTAACATGAGTAACTTACCTTGCTGTAATGATGCTATATCCAGTTATATATATATATATATTTTCTCTTGTAAATATCCAGTTCAGATTTATTGTAAATATCCAGTTATTCAGAATCACGTATTACGATTAATATTATGATTAATGCAATTGTTTTGATTGATGTTTTTCAATATCACTGGTCATAATTTCGCGTAATGAGGTAAACATTTCCTGCACATATTCTTAATCTGTTGACAATTTTAGTAGACGAGAAACCACGTGCTCTTTACATGTCTATTTAGATTTCGAGCAGCATGAACTTATAATTCATGAACCGTGAATTTGTAAACATCTCATGGCAAACTCGATTTGTTTTGTTCAATGGCTAAAAATAGTAACCAGAGGCTCCCAGGAGCCTATATCGCTCACCTGGCTTTCAGTTGCCACAATCAAGGTAACATTGTAAGTTATACAGTTGATCTTCAGTTTCTCAAACTTTCGTAGCTCAAACACCTCCAATATCTTGAACTGTTTTAAAAGTCTGATCATGTTTTACTATATTTCTTTGTTGGGCTTTTTTGACAAAAAAGTTCTTGCTAAGGACCACTTTCGACACCAGTTTTGAAGTCGAGATGTCATTTTGTTAATGGCAGTCAACAAACTTTTTGCAACATCGGTATTGAAGTCGCAACATCAATATCTACTTGGAAATCAAATTTCATTGAAATCGGACAATGTAGAATTTTCCCGCCTTTTTTGGCGGCCATTTTAAAAATGGCGGTCAACAGACAATTTTTAACATCAGTTTTGAAGTTATGACATCAAGACCGATTTGGAAACCAAATGTCATTGAAATCGGACATTGTTGAATTTTCCCGACTTTTTTGGTGGCCATTTTGAAAATGGCAGTCAACAAACAATTTTCAACAACGGTTTTGAAGTCGCAACATCAATATCTATTTGGAAACCAAATTTCATTGAAATCGGACAATGTTGAATTTTCCCGCTTTTTTGGCGGCCATTTTGAAAATGCCGGTCAACAAACAATTTTCAACACCAGTTTTGAAGTCGCCACAGCATGGCAAACATTTCATCAATTTACACTTAACCTTCATCTTCTATAGTTTTGGAAATAAAAGATGAAATATACGAAAATTTTAAAAATTCGGTGAAAAAAGGGCAATAACTCCTACAAGGGTTTATGGATTTTCTTCAAAATTTCAGGGTGGGTAGATCTTGATATGCTGAAACTTTTTGCAATTTAAAGTTGACCTCTATCTCTTATGGTTTTTCAAATAAAAAATAAAATAAATTAAAATTTTGAAAATTTTACGGAAAAAGGGCAATAACTCCAAGACGGGTTTTCAGATTTTCTTCAAAATTGCAGGGCGGGTAGATCTTGCCATGCTGATCATTTTTACCTCGTGTCAGAATTTTGATATCTGTAACGGTTTTCGAATTATTTGCAAAATACAGCAATTTACCCCTATGTTCTATTTTTAGTAACAGCAGCCATGTTGTTTGACCCTCGGACTAATCGAACACAATTTTGAAACTGCATACCCTGGTGATGATTCAGGCCAAGTTTGGTTACAATTCGCCCAGCAGTTTCAGAGGAGAAGATTTTTGAAATTGTTGACGGACGGCCGACGGACGGACGACGGACGCAAAGTGATGGCAAAAGCTCACTTGGCCTTTTAGGCCAGATGAGCTAAAAATGAAAGCACTATCATCAAAATGGTTTTCCCTATTTGTTTTCTCTTTTTAATTATCCAAATTGCTGTTTACATTTCTTGTGAACCACATTACATCTATTCCATGACTTTAAAGTGCAGTTGTAAACATTGTTTATTTTTACCCCCCTTTATAACTGACGTTGGCATATCGTTGGAAATTTTTTACATGTTTACCTGTCGCAGTCCAATTAGAAATAACATACTTATTTTAGATAATGGGTAATGATATAGGAGCATACAGATCTGCGATAGGTATATTTTATACACGTGCTTATTCTTTCTTATATAAAAAATGCTTTATTTCCCTTTATGTAAATAAAGCCAGTATATTGAAATTTTTACAGATTTTATCAAAAATAACTAAAATAGTTACCGAGGTTCTACACACATCCTTTTCTAGTAATATTTTATACACACTTGCTTCTTTTGCTGATGATCCTTGATAATGATGTTCACCCTAATCCTGGACCAAACCAATCTGAAATATCTGTTTTCCATTTAAATGCAAGAAGTGTTCGAAATAAAATACACTATGTTGAGGATATTGCATCAGAGTCGTCGATTATTTGTATAACTGAAAGTCATTTAGATCAAAATGTAATGAATAATGACCTTATCATTGACGGATTTACAAGCATTCATAGAAACGACAGAGACTGTCATGGAGGGGGTGTTTTAGTGTATGTCTCAACAAATATTCATACAAAACGAAGAATAGATTTAGAATTTATAAATGGTGAAGTTGTTTGGCTGGAAATTTTGGGGCCGGCTTTCAAATTACTGGTATATGCAGTTTATAGACAACCAGGAAGTGGAAATAATTTTTGGGATAGATTTGAATATTCAATAGAACAAGCGTTAAACTACACCGAAAACATAATCGTAACTGGTGATATAAATGTCGATCTCTTAAATAATTCTAATAACCGTTTAAAAGAGATAATGCGACTCTCAAATTTCTCAAATGTCATAAGCGAGCCAACTAGATTGGATGCTTTATTAGACCCGGTTCTTACATCAAATGTGAATTTAATAATAGATGCTGAAGTAATAAAAGTAGACAGATCTATCAGTGATCATGATGCTACCCTGGCACATTTCAAACTGCCATATGAAATAAATAAAAAAAATTACTAGAAATGTATGGCTGTATAAAAATGCCGATTATGAATCACTTAATAATGATATTTCAAATTTTGACTGGGAGACATTTTTTGAAAACCAACCAGATGTTGAGTCGATGGCAATTTACTTTACTATTAAATATCTTGAAATGATAAGGAAATATATACCCTCCAAGACAGTCTTAGTTCGACAAAATGACAAACCATGGTGTAACTCAGAAATAAGAAAAAAGATTACAATTAGAAATAGATTACATTCTAAAACTAGAATTAACAAATCCGCCCACTCTATTCACAGGTATAAAATGCAACGCAATAAAGTAAATAATATGATCAAATATGCTCGTGAACAATTTTATCTGAGTGCCAATGAAATTATAGATAATACAGCTAAAACTAACCCATAAGGATATTGGTCTCTTATTAAAAAATTAGTCAAAGGTATTAACTTTAATTATAAGATTCCGCCTCTTTATGATAGCAGTACGCACGATTTTGTTTATGATGAAAAAGATAAAGCCAATTTATTAAACAATTTTTTTTGTTCTGTCTCAGCAATTGATGAAATAAATGTTACCGTCCCAAATGTAGAATTGCGAACAAATTCTACGTTATCGGTTATAGTCATTTCAGAGGAAGATGTCAAAGATATATTAACAAATTTGAAATTAGGAAAAGCTTGTGGAAATGACAATATAAGTCACCAAATGCTTAAAGGCACAGCGGGAACTGTGTGTAAACCACTTTGTATACTATTTAATTTATCCCTTCAACAGAGCTGTTATCCATCCAAATGGAAATTAGCTAGGATTATGGCATCTTACAAAAAAGACGACAAATCTGACCCCTCAAATTATAGACCTATTTCTTTGCTAAGTTGCTTAGTTGCTAGGAGAAGTGATGGAAAGAACTGTGTACAAATATATTTATAATTATTTGATAGATAATCGACTTATCTATGCAAATCAGTCTGGATTTTTAAAAGGACACTCAGAAGTGTATCAACTAATTTAAATCTATCATAGAGTTTGTCAAAATTTGGGTGAAAAATTGTAAACTGTATTAACCTTCTGTGATATATCGAAAGCGTTTGATAGAGTATGGCACAGAGGCCTTTTAGTCCAATTAAAATCCTATGGAATAACAGGCAATCTGTTAGATTGGATCAAGGATTATGTCAGCAAAAGAAAGCAGATATTTTATGAAAGGATAAGGAGTAAATGAAAGTCTTTATAAATAATGAAATATCTGATCAGGGTGATATTAAAGCTGGAGTACCACAGGGGTCAGTCCTGGGCCCTTTATTATTTCTTTTATATATAAATGATATTGTTGATAACCTAGATAATTTAGCACGTTTATTTGCTGATGATACATCCCTAGCATACTAAGGTCAAGATTTAAATGTTATTGAAATTGAAATAAATAGTGATCTGAATAAACTGAATGAATGGTAAAAAAAATGGATTGTTAATTTTAACCCGAAAAAGACAAAAACCCTAATTGTCGCAAATGCAAACCAGCCCCAAAATATAGATATACAATTCAATGGTGAGAAACTTGAAATTGTTCAAAATCATAAACATTTTGGGGTGACTTTCTCATCAGATGGTAATTGGTCGACTCATAGAAAATATTTCTAACTCCGCCTTAAAACAGATAAATACTTTGAGAAAACTAAAATTTCTTCTATCTAGAAAAAGCTTAATAAACATTTATTCAACTTTATAAGGCCCCTTTTAGAATATGCTGCTGAGGTGTGGGATGGGTGTTTTGAATATGAGTGTGAAAAACTCGAAAAATTTCAACTTGAAGCAGCTAGAATAGTTACAGGACTTACAAAATATTCCAGTAAAGAATCCTTATATTTCGAAACGGGGTGCAAGTCACTTTCAGAAAGACGAAATAAATGTAAACTTACAACCTTTTATAAAATGCACAACAAGCTGTGTCCCCAATATCTTTATGACTGTTTACCACCCACAGTGTCTGAAAATAATCAATATGAACTCCGAAACAATGATAATTATATAGTTCCAAGATGTAGGCTAAGAGTTAGTAACAAATCATTTGTTCCTTCAACTACCAGATTATGGAATAATCTTGACAGAGACATTCATAATTCAAGTACAATCTCTATTTTTAAAAACAAATTAAAACAATATAATTTTAAATCTCCAAATTATTATGCAGAAGGTAATAGAAAATTAAACATATTGCACACTAGATTAAGTGTAGTTCTTTGAATGCGGATTTGGCTAAAATTCATGTTGTAAACAACCCAAGCTGTTCCTGTGGTGCTCCATATGAAGATGCAATACATTTTTCTCTTGAATGTACCCTTTATAGAAACGAAAGGGTTAGTCTAACCAGAAAATTGAACGATATTAATATGGCACTTGACATTGAAATTCTTTTATTTGGAAATGATGATTCTGACGATAAAACAAAACTAAATTATATTTGAATTAGTACGTACTTATATAAAACAAACTAAAAGATTCCAATGATATGCCAACATCCTTCCTCTTTCTTTTATAATGTCATAGTTGAATAGATATATACAGTTAACTTGTTTATTTTATTATTCATCTTTAACTGAAATTAATGTTTGTATGCTATTATGTATTATTATTACTAATTTTTCTATCCTTATTATTCCTATTTTCTATTCCTTATTATTGTTGTTTTATAAAAAAAATATATTTTGATAATATTGTAGTGTAGTGTGCTTTGCTGCTTTGTATATATGTTTAAGGAGAGGACTATTTGTAAGTTGTTATAACTTGTTGTCTAATCCTTTTGCTATATTTATGCAATAAAATAATATTAAACTAAACTTGGAAAGGATACAAGTTATACAAAATCTAATGGGGCAAGGCTATGTTTATTTGTCATAAGGAATCCATTGCAAAAAACTGCATCAAAATCGGACTAAAAATAAAAAAATTAAAACTTTTGAAATTCGCCCTTTTTGGGCCCCATTTATCTCGTGAACGGTATAAACCACATGAAATCCGTTGGCGTACTACAGATTGGAAATTTTATTAGGAGTACACTGAAAGAAACGCCATCAAATTCTGATGAATACTAAACATTACACAGTCAAATATGTGAAAACACCCAATTTAACCCTTTTTTTTCCCTAATTCTGAAACGGCTGGGGCCACAAACTAAAGGAAAAAACAGTTCTCAAGAAAGTGTCAAGAAACATCATACTAAAATTTGAAAACAATCCGTCTACTAGAACCAAAGTTATGCTGTCCACAGACACTAAAATACCTAATTTAACCCTTTTAGGTCCCTTTTTTGCCTATTTTTCTTAAACGGGCAGGGCAGGGAACGCAAAATTAAAACCCGGGTTTAAGCATGCGCCAAGAAACATCATACTAAAATTTGATAACAATCCGTCAACAAGAACTAAAGTTATGCTGTCCACAGACGCCGACGCCAACGCCATACCATTATACGACCGCATAATTTTTGTGATTTAATAACAACGTGATTGAAATGTTACTCTGACATGCAGAACTCAATACGCCCATTGTCCAATGAACGTTGTCACTGAAAAGTCCACAAAAAGTCAACACAGTGCTATTCACTGACCGGTTAATAGTCCTTGTACTATTAACCTGTAAATAGTAGTTTTCTGAACAATGGAACGAAATATATTTTTATCACTATAAATTTTACATAGAAAAATATTGGAAAGGTATGATAATCGAAGTTATCCAGTTTGACAAAGCATGTTCTTATAACATGGCCCGTGTTGTTCATCTGTATGTGTGTCTTCATTTTTCTTT
>MJUU01052415.1:37065-53765 GCA_002080025.1 Modiolus philippinarum
GGTCATACACAAAGGACAATATTTTGAATATTTATGCTGATACATCTAAGCATGATTGATTTAGGAAAATATTGAGTTGTTTTTTTTTAATAAATGAATCAGATGAAGAGAATATATACACAAAAATTTATACATTAAGTAATATATATTGCAAAGAACATTGCAATGCTCTTTTATGCTTTGGTTATGGTAAGTCATTTTCGTCACTTTAGGCATGGATCCTTGCCTAAGATAAGTTTTTGTGGAAAGCATTGCATTCAGATCTACTGAAATGTACTTGGTTAACGGTAAAATTTGTACCTACCTTGTCAACAATAACCTAGAATACTAGAATAATTCTGTAAAACATTTGAATAGCAGGTGAACAATGCTGCCATCATGGCTGTTAACACAGTATTTCTCAGATAATTTCTAAAATTAACACCTGGCTCAAAGGTCTGTTCAAACTTAGATGAAAAAACTTTCTACATTTTCTCCAGGAAAAATATAGTGACTATATGTAATGGTTTATTTCTTCCTCCATGAAATATTTTCCGAAGATTTATGGAATAAACCCGGATATTATTTGATATTCTATCATGGCTCTTGGAAATCGTCAACAAGAATAATACTCGATAACCATATATTTTGCACGGGCGCAAATGGTATCGGAATATGAGTACACAGGATGAAAAACAACGATGTTTTTACTTTTGTTCATCTTAGTCTATGAAGGAAATAAAGGTTACGAACAGTTTTTAACTAAATCATGCCATTCAGACACGTAAATGTGTATGTTTTGCTTTTTATTTGAATTTTGCACTTGCATCTGTTTGAAAACGTCAGATTGAATAACCATATTATGTGATGTTACATTTTGTCATCTCCACAATTTCTTTTTGTGATAAATGTAATTGGTGGAGAATCGACACATAGGAGGAATCACTCACCCGACATCTTGTATTCTTTCGTCCTCCCGTATGTTATCGACGTTTTTTTAGCTCACCTGACCAAAAGGGTCAGTTTGAGCTATTGCTATCACTTTGCGTCCGGCGTCCGGCGTTAACTTTTCACATTTTTATCTTCTCCTCTGAAACTGCTGAAGTAAATTCAACCAAACTTTACAGGAATGATGTATGGAAGGTCTTACTCAAAAATTGCACATTTCGTTCCGATTTGATAAAAACATGGCCGCCAGCGCAGATCTTAGTTTTAACATTGGACCCTATGGGAAAACACCATTTCCAACATCTGCTCTGAAACTATTGAAGCAAATAACTAAACTGTACTGAAATGATAAATGGAAGGTCCTTTACAAAGATTTGCACATTTCGTTCCGATTCGACAAAAAACATGGCCGCCAGCACTGAACATAGCTTAACATTGGCCCTATTGGAAATTCATATTTTCAGCTTCTCCTCTGAAACCACGGAAGCAAATTCAATCAAACTTTACAGGAATGATGAGTTGAAGGTCCTTTACAAAGATTGCACATTTTTTCTGATTCGACAAAAAACATGGCCGCCAACACGGAACATAGTTTAACATTGGCCCTTATGGGAATTTCACATATTCATCTTCTCTTCTCAGACCGCTGAAGCAAATTCTACCAAACTTTACAGGAATGATGTTTGGAAGGTCTTTCACAAAGATTGCACATTTCGTTCCGATTCAATAATAAACATGGCCGCCAGCGCGGTCTTAGTTTTAACATTAGATATCATTTTCAACATCTGCTCTGAAACTATTGAAGTAAATTGAACTAAACTGTTCTGGAATGATGTGTTGAAGGTCCTTTACAAAGATTTCACATTTCGTTCCGATTCCGGGCAACAAAAAACATGGCCGCCAGACGGAACATAGTTTAACATTGGCCCTATGGGAATTTAACATTTTCATCTTCTCCTCTGAAACCGCTGAAGCAAATTCAACCAAACGTTACATAAATGATGTATGGAATGTCCTTCACAAAGATTGCACATTTCGTTCCGATTCGATAAAAAAAACATGGCCGCCAGCGTGGATCTTAGTTTTAACATTCGACCCTATGGGCAAATCACATATTCATCTTCTCCTCTGAAACCACTTAAGCAAATTCAACCAAACTTTACAGGAATGATGTATGGAAGTCCTTTACAAAGATTGCACATTTCATTCTGATCCGATAAAAACATGGCCGCCAGCGCGGAACTTGGGTTTAACATTGGACCCTATGGGAAAAATCACATTTTCATCTTCTTCTCTAAAACCGTTGAAGTAAATTTATCCAAACTTTACAGGAATGATGTATGGAAGGTCCTTTTACAAAGATTGCTCATTTCCTTCCGTTCGGATAAAAAACATGACCACCAGCGTGGACTTAGATTTAAAATTGGGCCCTATGGGAAAATTCACATTTTCATCTTCTCTGAAATAACTGAAGCAAATCCATCAAAACTTTAAAGGAATGATGTACTAAAGGTCCTTAACAAAGATTGCTCATTTCATTTGGATCCAATTAAAAACTTGGCTGCCAGCATGGAACTTAGTTTAACATTGGACCCTAGGGGAAAATCACACTTTCATCTTCTCCGCTGAAACCACTTAAGCAAATTCAACCAAACTTTACAGGAATGATGTATGAAAGGTCCTTTACAAAGATTGCTCATTTCGTTCTGATCCGATAAAAAACATGGCTGCCAGCGCGGAACTTGGGTTTAACATGGTACCCTATGGGAAAAATCACATTTTCATCTTCTCCTCTGAAACCACTGAAGCCAATTCAACAAAACTTAACAGGAATGATGCACTTTAAGTCCTTCATGTAGATTGCTGATTTCCTTCCAAACCGATTAAAAACATGGCCGACAGCACGGAACACAGTTTTACATTGGACCCTATGGGACAATCACATTTTCATCTTCTTCTCTGAAACCGTTGAGGCAAATTCATCCAAACTTTACAGGAATGGTGTATGGAAGGTCCTTTACAAAGATTGCTCATGTCGTTCCAATTGGATAAAAAAGATGGCCGCCAGCGGCCAAGAGCGGAACTAAGGTTTAACATTTGACCCTATGGGAAAAATCACATTTTCATATTCTCCTCTGAAACCGGTGAAGCAAAGTCAACCAAACTTTACAGGAATGATGTATGGAAGGTCCTTAACAAAGATTGCTAATTTCGTTTGGATCCGATAAAAAACATGGCCGCCAGCGTGGAACTTAGTTTATCATTGGACCCATGGGAAAATCACATTTTTATTTTCTCCTCTGAAACCACTGAAGTAAAATCAACCAAACTTTACAGGAATGATGTATGGAAGGTCCTTTACAGAGATAGCTCATTTCGTACTGATCCGATAAAAAATATGGCCACCAGCACGAAACTTAGGTTTAACATTAGACCCTATGGGAAAATATCACATTTTCATTTCCACTGAAGCAAATTCAACCAAACTTTACAGAAATGATGTACTTTGGAAGGTCCTTTACAAAGATGGCTCATTTCGTACTGATCCAATAAAAAACATGGCCGCCAGCGCGGAACTTATTTTAACATTGGACCCTATGGGAAAAATCACCTTTTCATTTTCTCCTCTAAAACCACTGAAGGAAATTCAACCAAACTTTACAGAAATGATGTACTAAAGGTTCTTAACAGAGATTGCTTATTTCGCTCTGATCCGATTAAAAACATGGCCGCCAGCGCAGAATTTATGTTAAATATTGAATCCAAACGGAAAATCACATTTTCATCTTCTCATCTAAAACCACTGAAGCAAATTCGTTCTGATCCGATAAAAACATGGCCGCCAGCGCGGAACTTGGGTTTAACATTGGGCCCTATGGGAAAAATAACATTTTCATCTTCTTCTCTAAAACCGTTGAAGCAAATTCATCCAAACTTTACAGGAATGATGTATTGGAGGTCCTTTACAAGGATTGCTCATTTCCATTGAACCCAAAAGGAAAATCACATTTACATCTTCTCATCTAAAACCACTGAAGCAAATTCGTTCTCATCCGATAAAAACATGACCACCAGCATGGACTTTAGGTTTAACATTGGACCCTATGGGGAAAATCACATTTTCATCTTCTCTGAAACAACTGAAGCAAATCCAACCAAACTTGACAGGATTGATGTATGGAAGGTACTTTACAAAAAAATTGTCATTTCATTTACATGGCCTCCAGTACAGAAGAGAGTTTAAACATTGGAGCCCAGTATGAGAAAACTATCCTTTTCATCATCTTCTCTGAAACTATTTAAGCAAATTTTACTAAATGCATAGAAAGTCCTCTTAAAAAATTACTCATTTCAATAGGATTAGACAAGAAACATGGATGCTAACGGTGAACATAGCTAAGCATTAGACCTCATTGGTAAAAACTTCATTTTTGGTCATGCAAGGCATAGAAATATTTTGTCAGGTGAGCGATACAAGCTCAGTCTCTGAGCCTCTAGTTTGTTTCTTGTTATATGTTTATAAAATGTCTTGTCTAAAGATGTTAACGTTAACGGTAAATATAAGATTTAATGATTCACAAAGCCTGACTGTTTATCCTTCTGATCATTCTTGAAAAACCCTCAACTGGACAAAAACGCTTGAGAGCAATAACAATTCACAGAAGGAATAAAACACCAACATGCTATATTTTACGATCTCAAAAATAATTCGCTTATTAGATCTAGCAATCTATTTTATTTTCACAGTCCAGTGGGCCTAAAAAGTACAAACTCATTATTCTCAACACTATCTATCCTATTTGACCGCAATTGATCCAACAAATGTCTTGACTGAGTCTCTCCGAATCCTGAATGACGTGATCTCGACGCTGAGCAACTGATATGTTTAGGGGACGACCATTTGATTTTCAGGAGGAAGGGGATTTGGGCAATTTTGTAAATAAATAATTTAATCTTGGTGCCAGTGAAAATAAATATTCTAATCCTACTTGTCATGAAAATGTTGTGTTGATCTGAAGAATGAATTTTTTGTTGCAAATGCAAATGAATAGTTTGATGTTACATTTAGTGAAAATAAATGATTTGTTTGAGATTTTCATGAAAATAAATGATTTGTTTGAGATTTCCATGAAAATAAATGATTTGTTTGAGATTTTCATGAAAATAAATGATTTGTTTGAGATTTTCATGAAAATAAATAATTTTTCTAGGCAAAATCGCCCAAGCCTCCCTGTGATAATCAAATGGTCGTCCCCTTACTACCTACATTCTTCAGTCATACAGATTTTGACAAAAGAAACATCGCCGTGGGGGTCCAACATTTTTTTTCTAGTAGTGGCTTCATTAGAACTATTGGTGCTGTATTTTGGTACGAAACATCGCCGTGGGGGTCCAACATTTTTTTTTTCTAGTAGTGGCTTCATTAGAACTATTGGTACTGTATTTTGGTACGAATGTAGCAAAAATAGAAGAAAATGTTCACAAGTTTACAGTTTCAATGGCATTAACTTTTAATGAGCCTCTAGATTCGCAATTTCCAGTTAATTATCGTGCTAAAATTTCACTCTCCCCAGCTTCACTGAGTAAATTAACTTGATTTCTGTTAAAAAAAAATTCTTACAGTAAATGCAAAGTATATATTATGCCTGTACAAATTCTTGATGTATTCAAATTTTTTTCGGGAGGCATGGCCATTAAAATATTGAATATGTAATACCAACTGATGCATAATACAACGGAATTTTATTAAATTTGCTTTGTTTTTCAAGTTTCTATGGAAAAACGTCTTTAATGGCTATACTGATCTTGCGCAAGTTTTCTTTTCTTCTCGTATATTTAATCATTGACTACCCAAATGAAACATCGTTGAGGTAGCTAAAAGACAATTGTTCCGTTTTGCACGACAACACTGTGGAACCACATCTTGTTTGAAAGACTGAGTGCTTGCAAACCAACACTTATCCAGATAAAAAAAAGCAGTAGCAGATTGTGTGTGATCTAAAACTATCGATGTTGTCACTACATTACGATCTATGTCCCGTAAGACTGTAGTTTGGTGGCGCAAAGTACACTATTTTGGTACTTCAGTATTTGAGGCTAAAAGAGCGAGTACATTATGTACAGTGACACATTGGCGGCAAAGTCAATTACATCTTCAAAGGCAACAGGGATACCAAGAATCGTATTACATTGCTTCATTGATTGATCTTCTTGATATATTTTCATTTCCATTGGAAACACGGGAATCGTTTCCTTTGTACGAAAAAGTTCAACATATTAGGGAATTTTAATTTTTGCGGTTAAATTAAAATTGGTGTGTCATCTGAATCGAGGTCAGTTTTAAGGATACAGATAACAGTTTATCAAACAATGTTATCCTAAACACACATATTTGAAATAGATTATCAAATCCCACGTGAAAGGTAAGAATCAATTGTTTTTGTTTTCTTTTTTTAATTTGCCATTAAATGATAAATGAAGGTTAAACATGAAAACATGGTCATTTCGATAATTTACATATATTTGTCATCAGTGCTGTCAATCTTTTCTCCCCCTTTTTTTCTTTACTTATTTTGTTTGGTCCCTTTTTTCCAATGTCTACATTTTTTTTTTCGTTTTTCGTCATCCCCACGTTTTTTGTTTCCAATCATCCAAAAATTTTGACTCCATTTCTTCCATTTAAAAAAATTCCAAAACGGTGTCACTCCCTTAGAGCTGGTAAGGTTAAACAATACATACTTGTTGGTTATTATTAAATACTTCACATTAGAAATAAGCCCCGCCCAAACGTGTAAAAACTTTTGGAGTAATATTAGAAAAATTTGCCTCCACAAAACCAAAATTACTTCTTCATTAGCCTAAATCTTGCTTTATCATTACCGTAAATTTACAGGACATTTTTAGAACAAGAACTAAATGGTTGTTCAAGTTGATATATTTTTTTTACAAAAAAACCTAAAGACCGTTAAAAGTAGCGCCATTTATGAGAGAGATGCATCTTTTATCTAAACTGATTTCTCCGAACAACCTTATGACTAAATAAAGGGATATCGAGAACATGTACATGGGACAAAGTCCATACAAATACTTGGCAAAGTTAGCAAAATTATGTAATAACGCTTTTACTGTTTTTCTACATCTTAAAGTCACTTGAAGGCTTTTCGTGTAATCCTAATGGTATATCTTATGAAATGCTTTTTAATAGACCATTTGCCAGTTCTGCATTCAACAGAATGAATTTAGCAAAACCCAAAAGGGAGGTAACTTTTTGAAAAATCTCAAGGGGACAGAATGGTTCCCTGCTTGTGAAAACCAACCAAAAAATAAATCATTTTTGATCAAAAGTTATGAAAGTTTAACCTTTAGCCGACGTTTTGTCACCAACATAATTCAAAACCAAATCCCAAATAGCGCTTACCATGCTGTCAAGCGCTACTTATTTCAAGTAATAAAAATAAACAATTGTACTAACTTGAACTGCCTTCTCAGTTACTAAGAAAGTATTATGCTAACTTACTGCAGAATATCATGAATATTGTGTAGGGAATTACTTTGTCCAGTCTGGCTAAGCACGAAGACCGTACTTTAAAACAAATGTGCACGTTTTATGTTTGTTTGTCCGGTGTAGGAGTAACTTCCCTTTGAAGGTTTGCCCAAAAACCCCAAAATTTGACTAGAACTGACAAGAACTTTAGTAACTGGCAAATCATCAGACCTTTTATCACTTTTTATTGCAGTGTAGCGTATGATGCTCACAATCTTTTCTATACGCCTTAGGTATTTTGATCATTTGTACCCCAGCAAGTACTAGGATCGAAATTAAGGGACCGACCATTTAAATTGAAAGGGGGATGGGTCTATGTTTTTTTTTCTAAAAAAAATATTTTGGATCTGATTTTATGTGAAAAAAATATTTTGGCTGCCAAAATGAAGAAAAACAAATTTCTGAAGGAGGTTTTCTGCCCCAAAAAATTATGTTAATTTTGGAAAAAAATATTTTGTTGATACGCGTGCAAAAAATAAATAATTTGTTTCGCGCGAAGCGCGAAAAAAATTTTCTGTCTAGAAAAAAAAAACCATAACCCCCCCTTCAGGTTAAATGGTCGGTCCCTTAAGCCATTGTGCAGATTTTAGCCCGAAAATCAAACACTATCTGTAAACACCCGTATACGACACTAAATTTCGAATACGTTGAGTCATATAAACTACCTACCAATTTAAAATTAACTTTGCGTTATTACGCAAACTTTGCGAAAAAACGCAAAATAAAAAAAAAGTTTATATGGCGGTATACGCTTCCGAGTATTTTCAGTACCACTGAAAAGATTTTTGATACTTTTTACGTATGTCGAGCATTGATTGCTTTCATCTTAACTCCCGGACTAGACTAGTTCATTGCTAGCATATTGAAACAACGGTAGATAATCAATGAAGGAATATGGAGTAAATGCACACGAGACAAAGTCTCTACGAATACATCGTTAAATCAATCAATGGCACAACGCTTTTATTATTGTTCTTCATATAGAAATCACCATGAGGCCTTCAACAATGAGTTGTGCTCATACCTCACAGTAAGTCCAATACGGCCCCTAGAACCGGTTTGAACGGAATTTATTGCTAGATGTCGAGCAACGCTACATCCATTTTTTCCATGTCATTGATGCGGGGTCTTTAACAAATATAAAATTAACTGGCAGAGTGTTTTTATGCATGTATAGCAGGTGATGCTAGCGTTTTGCCAGTACAGAAACATACTAATTTAACTTCTTAGGGAGTTTATTTGGCCATCACCATCCTATTTCTAATAGCTGTTTCCGTGAAATGAATTATGAGAATCTAATGTGGGTATAATAAGCTTCCTTGTATCGTATAGTGTTAATTTTCGCAGGTCCTAATTTTCGCGTATTTTTGCGGAATGACTTAAATCGCGAAAATAACATGAATAAATTCCGCAAATAATTTATGTATTCTAAGGATATATATAGAACCTTCGATAATCCGCGAAAATTTAAACGCTTAAATTTATGACATACGTTTCCCACTTAAATCCGCAAAATTTTTGACCCGTGAAAAAAAAACCCGCTATATAACGGTATCTTATAGATATAAATTTTTAACATCAAAAGCATTTGTAAGATTGGAATAACGGGCGTATGGTATTTGCGCCCATTTAAAAAATTTCCATTTTTTCATTTGCACCGATTTCATTTTTTTCATTTGCACCGATTTCATTTTTTCATTTGTGCCGATTTCATTTTCTTATTTGCGCCGATTTTCCACAAATAATTACTTACATGTGCCATGCAATGCTAGGAGTATATAAGTTACATGTACATAGGTTAATAAAATGACAAAAGTTTGCAAATGCAACATTTAAAATGCACTATGTTTTCGGTACTTTTATAGTTTGTTTACATATATTTTTGAGATAAAAAAGTTAAAAATTCCAAGAAAAAAGTAAAGTTTAAGCTTAAAAGTTGAGATTGAAAAACAAAAGAAATAACACAAAAAAGATCAGCATCAAACACTTAAACAATACGTTTAGATTTTATCTCCACTGATAAGACATAAGTTGTCGAAATGCGCATATGCATAAAGTGAATTCACAGTAACTTCGGTATTTACTTATTTTGAGATATTGGTTTAATATGGCTATAACATGTAAAGCTTAGAACTGTACCATTACCAATACCAATGTATGTAATGACAGTGTGACTACTTGTGGCGGTAAAAATATGTTCTTAGCACGAACAATCGGATTCATATTTTTTTCATTCCATTTTAATCAACCCATGCACTTTATTTTTAACCCTAATAGAGCTTTTATAGACTATATTTTTATTTCAGTAAATTAAAATGTAATTTAAACAAATGAAACATTTAACTGTAATTCATATTAAATCAGCTAGTAAAAACAGTCGTAAAAAATGGAACAAATGAAAGAAAAATCGGCGGAAATGAAATGCAAAGCGGTGCAAATGCAGAACATTTGCCCCTTGATTAAGTGTCTGTTGATGACCCGTTTTCTTGACTAATGTGAAATATTGTTATAGCATTATTCGACATCTAGCAATGAATTCCACCAAAACCAGTGATAGGACCTTCTTGAGTTTATTGTTAAGTATGAGCACGGCTCATTTTAAAGGCCTTATAGTAACTTAAAGATGAAGAACAACAAGACACGCGTTGCTCCATTGCTTGATTTTACCATTCATTTATATCAACTTCGTTTCATGTGCATTTATTTCATATTCTTTAATTTTCTATTAGATTCTAAAATGCAGCACCATTGTGGTCGACAATTTTGCCAATTGGTTTATTCCTGATTTGTCTTTTTGTCTCACTTCAGCTCTGGACCACTCCTTTCGGTAATTTTGTTATTACCCCCACGGCATATAAACGACAATGTAGTGAATGAAGTCTTGTAAACTTACACAAAATATATTTTCTTTAGAAATTAGGTCAAAAATGAAAGAATTATGGACTGTGGAAACTGAGAAAGAGTCTATAGAGGATATGATGGCGGACCATGACGCCAGTGTTTTAACAAAACTTGAACAGCCCGAAATTATGTCTATATTGCCGCCTTTAGAAAAGAAAGATGTTTTAGAATTGGGAGCAGGAATAGGGTAAGTGTCGTCAATACATTTAGAAATCGTACATAATAATTAATTGATTCTAAAAAACACAATTTAGATATGAAACATATAAAGATTGCACTAAGGATAAAATAGAATCCAATAAAGGACAGCTTAGCACCAGAAACATGATATGGTTCATCATAAGATATCTAATGCGTAAGTACCTATCTTGTAGGCGATATAGCAGTGCCGTCTGTTGAGTATATTTACCTTTTTATATTGTAATAGGGTCTGTAAATTTCGTCATGTGACACGGTAAAATTGAAATTCGAAAATTTTTCCCGCCAAAACATGACGTTTTTAAATTATGACGTTCAAGTTTTTGTTTGGTACGTCATATATTGTCGTGAAAAATGCAACTTCCGGGTTTAAAAATTGTACCCGGAAGTTTCAAAATTGAACGAGACTTACAGAACCTATAGTGAATCATACCTGACATTTCATACATGGCTCTTTTTATTCCAAATGTATAATAAAGGATTCTCCAAAACTTGATGTCCGCGGTTGTGCGGGATGAATAAATGTACAACCCATCTTTCGGATGGGATGTTAACTCAGGTCCTCGTGTTGGAAGAAATGCCACGCTTCCTGCACGTTGAAGAACACTTGTAGCAAGCTCTTTTTTGAGTGGTCCTTAGGTGATTGGCTACAGGGCTAAATTCCCCGCCCCTTTCGATTTCACTCTACTTTTCCAGTGGCAGCCAGAATTTCCCGTCCCATGACCCTTTTTCAACCAAAAGGGATTTTTTTATTAAGGGAGTACGAGTACGATTTACAGAAGCATTCTATATCCTCGGGTTTTATCCATTCAAACAGTGTTAAAATTTTTTGCACATGGATCATATTTTCTTGGTCATAGGTTACTTTAAAATGTATAATATAGACAGTGTATAAAATTTTATTAACTACCAATTGTATTTTCATATATTTAAATGCATATAAACATCATACAAATTAAAGGAAAACTCTAGAGAGAACTGTTTCCCGCCAAAATTTTGACGTCTTTTATCTAAAAAATTCCGTCATGGATTTTTAAAATTTTTTGCTCAAGTTGTTCCATTAGCAGTGCTCTTCAAAACAAAAGGTCAGAATTTTAATTTTAATTACAAAATTTCTGACACTCGTACTCCCTTAACAAACTTGTTCTCGTCTTGATATATCTGAAATATTGCTCTGTAGACGTTAAACAAAATTCAGTCAATTAATCAATCAATAATAAAGGATTAAAAAAGTAAGGAAATATAGATTACACCACAAGATCCCGTTCATTACCATATTTTATCCACTGGAGATAGTTAAATTTTAAAATTTTAAGTGCGAGGCGTGCCGAGCATTTTAAAATTTTTTAATTTAACTATCGAGAGTGGATAAAATATGGTAATAATCGGGATAAAGTGGTGTAATCTTTTTCTCTAATGATAGATGACAAACACCGAGAATTGTATTCCGAATGAATTTGGCAGGAAATAACACGGGGCTTTATTCAACATACGTTGAATAAAGAACATTTATCTAACGGGTCAAAACCGGTTTAAACTTGACATATCATTAGAGAAAAAAAAACTGTTATGTTTAGTTCTGCGATTCTGAGAACTCATACGTCTACAAATGAAAAAAATCAGACACATGGAAAATTTGATAGAGAGCAAATTACATAAATGTTCTAAAGTAATAACACTTCGGTTCATAAAGTAAACAATTAAAGGATATGGAGTAAATCCTCTTGAGGAAAAAATTTCTACTAATACCAGGAAAGTGTCGAGCAATGGAATATCCCCTTTTTGTTGTTCTTTATCTTTAGAGTCACCATAAAATTAGATATATTAAATGTAGTTTAAGGAGGTTATGAATGCCCTTTACCGTTAATCGTGAAACGACCTTTTTCAGCTACTGTTAACGTCTTCATCGATCAATTTTTTATCGTGAATCGCCAAAAATTCTCGCGTGAATCGTGAGAGGGCTTAAAATGTCTTACCTTTAACGTTATATAACTTAATTTTTTTACTGGTAACCGACAAAAAAGGTACCCCATTCACATCCTCTTTAAATGAATGTGCTGATGGTACCTTCGGAATAAAAGTTCACTAGCAAATGTATCATCCAGTGATATTACAGCAACAAAAATACCAAAATAATGATTTCGAAAAACTTAAACTACCAAGGACAAAAAGAATCTTTTAATAATAATAATAATACAACAATAATAATGCAATAATTTATAGAGCGTCATGTACATTTAATAATGAAGGGATATGGAGTAAATGCAAATGAGACAAAGTCTCTACAAATACATTTTAAAAATAAGCAATGGAACAACGCTTTTGTTGTTGTTCTTCATCTTGACTTTCTTACTTACCGAATTCTGTTCCATTCCGGAATATATCCGTTATTACATAGGGTCCAACAAAGGTCAACCGGCGTCAATCACGTCTGCCAGCCATAATGAGCAAAGGGAATAAATTGTAGCATGTACTTGCTTTAATCTTTAAGGACTTGTTATGTAGAAGAGGTGAGGTGAATCAACTGTTTTATCGATGAGTTACATTTCCAACCAACTTATTTTATCCCAAAAGAAAGATTTAGGAATTTCCCTGTTTAGCCCAGCTAAGATCAGCAACCAGTTTTCAATCAGTTTAGGGTAAAAATGGCACCGGCGAAAGTAAGAATAAGTTGTATTACTGGAAAAATATTCTAAGGCGCTTTGCAATGCATATAAAGTATAAAAACACAAGATACACTACACAGAACTAGAAATGTCAAAAAAGGGAGATACAGACAGGAAGTTATAAAACAAACATCACAAGTTACTTTACAATAACTTGAAGGGAACGTATCTTGTTTTTTATTTCGATGTTAGTTTTAGGATATTGATTTATTGTTTTTGCGTCGTCATTTAAACTTGTTTTGATGTGTTTCCGTATGCAACATCAATATTTTATCGTCGTTTTAGTAACAAGAACAAATTAACCATATTTTGACAAACGTTTAAAATTACACACGTCTGATACGAGTGCTTTTTGTCCGATATTTACTTTTTGTCCTATCTTCTATTCGTCTGATGATATTGCTTTTTGACCCATTTTGCTTTTTGTCCGACAATTTTGCTTTTTGTCCGAAACTTTTGCGTTCAGTCCGAAGTTAATTGTCTGATTTGCGTTTTGTTCGTCGCTTTTTGTCCGAGATCGCCTTTCGTCCGGCAATTTTGCTTTTTGTCCGATTTTTTTTTGCTTTTTGTCCGTCGCTTTTCTGAGTGATAATAGATTTCTTCATTTTTCTCCCGACCATACTTTTATTTCTAAACAGAAATCTAAATTTTCAATGTATTTAGATAAGTATCTAAGACATCAAATTTAATCGATAATAAATCCCAACTTTGTAGGAGATTTACAACTAAGCTGGCAGAGCAAGCTAACAGTGTAACGGCGGTGGATTTCATTGAAAGACTTATCAATAAAAATAAAGAGGTAAACAAAGGCTTCAACAACATTGTGTATTTATCTGAAGACGTTACAGAACTAGAGTTACAGAAACAAAGGTGAGATTTACAAGATGGAAACTAAAAGCTGATACTTTTGAAATGATAGATCAAATTTAAGCGGCCAAATATCATTTTCAGCTACAGGTGAAAGATAAGACAAATAAGACCGATAAGACTAGATTTGCAATTGCAAGCAATAGCTGATGTTGCCCATCTTATTTATAGTGTCAAAATCTACCTAGAAATAAATTTTCGTTGAAATCGGACAAAGTTGATTTTTTTTTTTTGTATTTTGGCGGCCATCTTGGAAACGGCGGCCATTTTGAAATTTTTTTTGGCATGTCCATCTTCTTAAAGTGATCCAACTTTCTCTCAAATATAAATGAATTGTGTCAAGACATCTTTGAGATTTCATCATTTTTATATAAATCAGACAAATTTACTGTGTCGACGTAACTTGGCAGCCATCTTGGAAATGGCGGCAAACTTGAAACTTTGTTTGAATGCATGCACATCTCCTTAAGGTGATCAAACTTTGTACCAAATATGAAAGAATTCTATCAAGGCATCTACGAGAAAAAGCCCGGACAAAAATATGTGAAAGAAAGAAAGCGTAATAATAATAAAAACTAGATTTGCAATTGCAAGCAATAGCTGATGTCGCCACTGGCAGCCAATTCGATGCTTTCATCTTGTTCGCTGTGTCTAAATCTACCTAGAAATCAATTTTTGTTGAAATCCAACAAAGTTGAAATTTTGAGGTATTTTGGCGGCCATCTTGAAAATGGCGGCCATTTTGAAAATTTTTTTCGTAGCCTGCACTCCGCGTCATGGTGATCTAACGTCCTGCCAAGTTTCATTCGATTACATCAAACCGTTCTCTCAAAATAGTCCGGACAAGATTTGTGGAAGAACAATAATAATAATAACAAAGAATAAAAAGAAGAAACAATACAATAACAATTTGTCGCCCCGACTACGTCTGGGGCGACATAACTAGATTTGCAATTGCGAGCAATAGCTGATGTCGCCCCTGACAGCCAATTTGATAATTCCATTTTGTTCGCAGTGTCAAAATCTACCTAAAAATCAATTTTCGTTGAAATCCGACAAAGTTGAAATTTTGACGTATTTTGGCGGCCATCTTGGAAATGGCGGCCGTTTTGAAAATATAAATATTAAAACGAACATCTTCAAATGGTGATCCAACTTTGTGCCAAGTTTCATGAAGTTCTGATCATGCATCACTAAGTAATTTTATGGAAAACTTTTGGCTGGAATAATAATAATAATAAAACCGGGTACAACCACACATATGGGGTGTCGGCTCTGTGTGGTAAGGGGTGTCGGTTTTTTGTGATAAAATGAGGGTAAATTGAAGGTAAGATCATGATTTGTTACAAAGGTAGACCTTATAGATTTAACCAATGCATCTAACGTAGTACCCCAATCATCAAGGAATGCGTAACACCTGAACACCATACGCTATACCGTACAGTTTCCACAAACACTCTTCCTCACTTTTTGTGGTACAGGCCACGGCAACTTTTAAGGCTTGTCATTCTCTTATAAAGCACTGTTGAGATGTATAGCGTATTCTGTTTGACTTGTATGACACCAGTAGGTGTTTAATGTAAGTTTTAATCATCTGGATTCAAATATAACGTAGGCATAGGTCGAAATGCATCAAATTGTGTACGTGTCTCATGGGGTGTTGGTACCGGTGAAGTACGGGGTGTTGGCTTATATGTAAAAAGACATTTATTTTCGTTATTTCTTCTAATAAACACAGTTTTAACTCACACGGTAGCAAACAGATCTTATAATGCCCACGAAATGCGCATATGCAGAAAGTAAATTCACAGTAATTTCGGTATTTAGTTATTTGATACCAGAAACATTCTTTTTTGTTTAGCCATGCTGCTTCACGATGTCCATATATATATTCAAACACAAGGCCCTATATGTAGAAGCTTTTTCTTACAATTGACTTGATGAGTTCCCTATGATTGTCTATATAGTCAATTATCCGGGGACTAGCATGAGACACCAATACTTTGTCAGGTGACAGTCTTGCTAGGTAAATTAATGTTTGTTGACGATCCTGCATCCATCACAAGAAAAGGCATTGATGCAGCATTGTTCGATATAGCAAGGAATTCCGGTCAAACTGGTGCTAGAAGCCATCTTGAACTTACTATAAGGTATGAGCAACGCTCATTGTTGAAGGCCTCATGGTGACTCTAAGGTGAAGAACAACAATGAAAGCGTTCCTTTGCTTGGTTTTATCGTTTATTTGTAGGGACTTTTTCTCATGTGCATTTACCTCATTATTGTGTAAATTATAGTCTATCTTCTCTCTCTCTCTCTCTCTCTCTCTCTCTCTCTCTATATATATATATATATATAACTCACATCGTTATTGTCTTAATAATTATTCCATCTACCTGGATGACGTAATTAAAAATATTTTTGTGGTTATTGGTACATTGATTTAATTATCGAAGTGTAATTAACACCAATACTTCGTGACTTGACAAAGCATATCAGTTATGCGAAAATTTCTCACATTTTAAATGTTATTTTACCATCTTTAACATCTTAAATGTATAAGGTGTTGTTGTACAACTTTTTTAGACGTTTATATATAT
>MJUU01052415.1:53983-82656 GCA_002080025.1 Modiolus philippinarum
GGGAAAAATGCTGAAGTCAGTTCTTTTCTTGTATGGCATAAAACTTTTCTTAGGATAGGGAAATTCTTAATCTTACTTTTGAAAATATTCTATATTAAGTCTTAATATATTGATATGAACACAAATATAAACTTATCATATCATTTCTGGAACATTTTTATATTTTCATTAGAATTTTTATCATTATGATCATTGAGAAACTACTAATTTTTAAGGGAAATAATTATATCACAATTATGATTTCGATTGGTCAATAATTAATTTTTCCATTTTTACCAAAAAATAATGAAGATAAGAAACTATTTTATGAAAATATACAAAAGGTCCAAACATTTATTGGAAAATAGAGAATAGACTTTAAAACTCACAATGTGGAATTTTCAACCTTTTGTTTTCAATTCTTGAAAGATAATAAAACTATTTAATTATGCAAGCTGTATTCAGAAACCAAGTATTCCTGTGGAAAGAATCAACTTGCAAAATTGTCACACCAATTTTACAGTTTGACTGCATCAATTGAAGATTGGGTCGGCAATCTTTTACTTCTTTCTTTCCAATACATCGGCAAACGAATACCGAAGCAAGAACGAGGAAAGGGGAAATTCTAAAATCATAAATCCAAAATTCGAATTGTGTCACCAACTTGGAGAATTGTTTCCATCTGTAGTTGAAACAGATAGTAGGAAAGTATGAATGTCCAAGGTCATCATGGTCATAGTAGTTTTTCTGTAATTATCTATTTGACTGTTAAAGGGTGATAATTATGAAAGGCGACCGACCAAAAAAAAATAGAAATCTAGTCAGCTAAGCCATTGGAAATAGAGAAGTCGTTACATGCGCTTAAAAACTATACAGAAGAATAAATAACGAAATTTAACTCTTTTTACATATAAGCCAACACCCCGTACTTCACCGATACCGACACCCCATGAGACACGTACACAATTTGATGCATTTCGACCTATGCCTATGTTATATTAAAATCCAGATGATTAATACTTACATTAAACACTTACTGTTGTCATACAAGTCAAACAGAATACGCTATACATCTCAACAGTGCTTTATAAGGAAATGACAAGCCTAAAAAGTTGCCGTGGCCTGTACCACAAAAAGTGAGGAAGATTGTTTGTGGAAACTGTACGATATAGCGTATAGTGTTTAGGTGTTACGCATTCCTTGATGATTGGGGTACTACGTTAGATGCATTGGTTAAATCTATAAGGTCTACTTTTGTAACAAATCATGATCTTGCCTTCAATTTACCCTCATTTCATCACAAAAAACCGACACCCCTTACCACACAGATTCGACACCCCATATGTGTGGTTGTACCCGGTGAATAAGAAACGGAGGAATAACAATATATCGTAACAATATGTCGTCCCAACTGCGTCTGGGGCGACATAATAATAGACTAAGTATATAAAATGAAATAAATAGGATTTCAGAGAATTTCACCAATGATTCCCTAAATATTTAAAAATAGAGTTAGGACTATACAAGTGTAAATGGAAGTAAGGGGGCACTCTACCAGTATTCCCCTAAATATTTAAAAATAGAGTTAGGACAATACAAGTGTAAATGGAGGTAAGGGGACACTCTACCAGTATTCCCCTAAATATTCAAAAATAGAGTTAGGACAATACAAGTGTAAATGGAAGTAAGGGGGCACTCAACCAGTATTCCCCTAAATATTTAAATAAAATATGCTTATGACAATACATTGATAGTAAAGGTTTTTGACAATAAATAGAATATAATTTTTGACCGTTAAGAAAATAGTTAATAACAAAATACCGAAGTTACTGTAAATTTAGCAATAGCAATTGCTGTTGATCTACTACCGGACACTACTTAGCTACTTCCGAATAATACTGCAATTTCAATAGCAATTGCTGTTGAGATGCTACAGAACACTACCACAAGGATGGGAAGATTTGCAGCCATTAAACCTGTTAAGCCAACTGATTCTTTTGAAATGCCTGTACCAAGTCAGGACCATGGCGGATGAAAATGTTTTGTCCAGTGGTTTTGTACGTGCTTTGTCTATTTGCCTCTTGGACTTTGTCTCTTGACAATTGTTTGTTTTTGCCCCTATTCAGTTTCACTATATTGCCATTTTCAGAACTTATGCCTCTTCCTTGCAGATCATATCAAGATTTTCGATTGCCATAAACCAAAAATATGTAAAATGTATTAGAAAACAAATATTAGTAACCAAAATGATCTAAATGAAAAGCCAAACTCGGTAAAGGATGGTCACTCCTCAGGTTTTTTAATCTGTCTCTGACTTTCGGAATTCTCTTATTTTATCCCCACGATGCATTAGAAAATTGTGCACACTGACTCCAACTTTTCTTTTGAAAATATGTTTGTAAACATCTTGAATAAACTTTTGACAAAATTTGATGAAATTCTTGATATATCTTCATTGTATTCCAAACGGCGACTGTCTTAATGCTAAGAAAATGAAAAATCAAGAAGAGTTCAGTTACCCGCCAAAATTTTAGGCACTTAAATCTAAAAAACGGGCACACTGCCCTATCATTATTTTATGCTTAAAATGAAGTATGATCAATGCTCTATTAAATAAAGATACTAATTTTAAAATCTTGATATAATGAACTTGAAGAGGGACCATCCTTAAGAACAGAGCTATGCAAGAAGGATATACTACTTATATTTAGATATCGCAAGTTTCAAAATTAAATAAGTTTCTGGTCGACATCGAAGTACCGACTGCATGTACAAGGTTGGTGAAGACCTCCGGGTCTAACAGTCCAACAGCAGAGGCATCGATCCAGTATTACTAAATAACAAAATACTGAAACTACTGTACTTTATAGATAAATTGATGAAAGCAGAGAAGTTCGGATACCAAACTGAATACCAAAACAAGGGATATTTGATTTAGATTTGAAGTCATTTTTAAAATTCGCATTATGAGAACAAGACGATCGGGTCTTTTTCGTTGTAGTTTAAATTTAAATGCTTAAATTGATTGATGATTTTTTTTTCTCCAGCTATGATTTGATATTTGCGAACTGGTTATTTATGTACCTTGGTGACAAGGAGTCTACTGAATTATTACAGCGATGTTTAGAATGGTTAAGAGATGGCGGATTTGTATTTATTCGCGAGTCCTGTTCTCAGCCTGGAGGCAAGTATTTTCTACAATTTAGAATTTGAATATTGTCGAGTCACTATTGTGTATTGTGGTATGGTTTGAGTGGTAGTTTTATCTGTATTTTCATGAGTTTTGTGTCATAGCTGGATCAAATTGTCTGCTGTATATCACTTGGATATGACTACTAAAAGAGCTTATTAAAACAGGCAAAGCTTGTCCTTACTGCACAATGTTTTTCCTTCCACCTTCTATTAGTTTCAACTCCATCCAAAAAGTTGTCGTATCGACCCAATTTCTGACCTACCATGAATGAATATGTTATTATAATGAGTATTTCTTTTGTTATTCAAGACACTTTAATTCTTGTAAATGCCTTTGACTATTCCATCTCTCTTTTGACTTTCCTTTAATTCTCTCGATTTCGAGGCACTTTTACTGATACTTTACCTCAATTTATTTACTTACATTTACCTCGTATTAATTACTTCTTCCTCATTAATTTTTATGCATATTCATTCATATGTCGTATACTTTTAACTTTGACCTTCTGTTATGTATCACCTAAATGTCAGATGAAGTTTCATGTAGAAAAGAAAATCCCGCACCAAGGATCGAACCTACGCTACCTGTCTGTAGTATCAAGCTGATCAAGCGGCATAGAAAAAACCTCACGGCTACCAGTACTTGACGAATATGTGTAATAAAATATATTTAAAGTGACAACAGATCGATAACTCAGGTAATTTTAAAATACAATTTAATCGGTATTTATATAATAAAAGAAAAACAAATATCTGACACAAGATTATTATAAAAGAAAACGTTTCCGTATGTAGAACAAAAAAAATACATTTTATTTACTGCTTGATGTATGTAGCCTAAATACACTGATGTCAGTATTTATTTTCGTTACTAAAATTTGTATTTTTTTTTCTTTCGATGGTCTTCAGGTTAGTTAAAGTATGTTCCAGAGTAATAAACTGCATAGTGCCTCGTAAGAAAAAGGGCGGTTAAAATGCCTTCGAGCTGCACGCTCAGGCATCTTGACCATCCTTTTTCTTACGAAGCACTTTAATTAATTTAAAATATTACTCTGAAACATACTTTAACTATAACATAATTCACTGTGTGTTAATAAGAATCAAATACCGTATAAGTGGTTATTTTCGCGAGGACTTAATTTTCGCTTTATTTGAGACCATTCTGAAGTCGCGAAAATTGAATACCGCGAAATATAATTTATATAAGACTTTATACAGTAAATATAAAGAAATCGCGAAATTTGCGTCCCGCGAAAATAACCACTTATACGGTAAATTTATGGTAGGTCAAAATTATGGTCAATACGATGACTTTTCGAATGGATTCGAAACAAATGGAGGGGAAAACATTGTGCAGTCAGTACACGCTTACCATGAAATAATAGGAGTTTCCAGAGTAAATCTCAATTTTATTTGCGCACTTTTCATTTGACTTTTTAAAAATATTATAAAGAATGGTTTTCGCAGAATAATTTGATATTTATTCGTTTGTATATAAGGGAATGAAAGGGTATGGAGTAAATGCACATAAGTCAAAGTCTCTGCAAAAAATATGGAACAAAGCATCGGAGCAACGCTTTGTTGTTCTTTATCTTGAAGAAATAAATTACGTTAGTTTTGCTTTTACTCAAACTACATAGTTAGTTCAAGACGGGCCCTAGCATCGGTTTGAGTAGAATTCATTGTGTGTTATTATCTTCTTTTTTTATGATTTGAGTTTTGTTTGATTTTAGGAAATAAAAAGTACAAAATTCCAAATCCTACAATTTATCGCACTAGAGAAAGCTATGATGATATGATAAAAACGTTACAACTGAAAACAAGTAGAGGAGTTTGGGGTTTTAAAATATTACTTTCTAGACCTTTGGATTCATATATTAAGGTAAGATATGAAGATTGTCATGTGATTTAACGACCCAAGAAATGTTACATATGTTTGCACTTATCCATTCTTATGTATATCTTCCAGATCATGCTAATTTGTACTCTACCCTACCGCTGGCTTTTGCTAGTACCGGTACCAAATCTGCCTGTCCCGAGTTCCTATTGTTGTCTACGTTTGTCTTTTGTCTTATTCGTGTTCTTCATGTGTAGTTCCATAGCAGATTGGGGCATGTAATTATAATTTTCAGCCATTGTAGGTGTTTCCTGTTATACAGTTTTTTTTTTATTCATTAAGATATAAATGATAAATACACTGGCGGGCTCCGTGGAATATAACTTTTATAGTATTTTGGTTGAAGATTAAATAACCTAGGATGTCTATGTATTCCAAAATAAATATTTGTAGTAATATAAATAAAAAAATACAATTACATTTTACATATGAAAAAGAAAGGAAATGGGGTAAATATCAAGGAGACAACATCCAATATCCAGGTTAAAACGACCCAAAACAAAGCATCTAGGGGTCACCGTACGGTCTTCAACACATTGAGGAACCTCACACCATATAGCAAGCCCTAAATGGCCCAAAAAGGTAAAAAAATGAAAAAATCAAAGGAAACAAACCACATGTCTGTGTTCTAGAAATGCATAAACAATAACGTAAATCCTGTAAAAATATATAGGAATTGCTATTGAAATGCCGTAGGCAATAACATAGAAATGTCTATCCCACTACTAAGTGGTGAAAAAAAGAAAATTTACTTATTAGACACCGATGCCTATGCCAGATAGTTTTCAACAAACAAGAAGTAGATGAATTTGGAATGTGAAACATGATACAAATCATACCGAAGCTTCAGACCAAATACCAAATGGTTATGATTATTGTCTGGTGACATATATTTATTTGAATGATATTAAGAAACAGATCTTTTCACATTGCATTTCCCCTCTTGTTAGGGTGGCGTAAAAACAGATTTTATATATTCATGTAATGACATGTATCACATATTTATGCGAAATACAAAGACTTTTGCATATGCGGTAAATGTTATTTTTGTCCATCCATATCACTGCATCGGGCAAATAAACGGTTATCATGACCTGGTGCACACATTTTGATGACGTCGTAGTAGTGTGACGTTTATAATATACTTCAGCGTGTATTTATGTTTGACAACGGATTCAAATAGAAAGTTAATTTGAAGAAAAAAAACATGGTTTAAATAGTGAAAATGTTTATCTATTTGATTAGTTTGAAGACAATGTCGAACATTAAAGATCTAATACAGACTCGCAGCGAAAACATATGATGATACATCAGTAAGCTCCACTCTGCTATTTTCGTTTTCTAATTCGTGCAGAATACACCCATTAAAAGCAAACTTCAGAAATTTCCCCTTTTTTGTTGAAAATTAAGACTGTTTGCTCAAATATGTGACAAATAGCCGGATTGTAACATGTCATTTCCATATCTTCACTGGTATTATTTATTTCAGAAAAAATTTCTAATGTTATATCAAAGTTAATAAATGTGTTCATTGTTATTAAAGATATCTTTTAATATGTTTTTTATTATTTATCATTTATGAATCGTACATTAAATATGTAAAAAATAGATTATAACCTGTCCTTTTCAATATCGGCCCTGGTATCATCCCTCGACCCATATCGACCCTCGGTTGACGCCTCGAGGATGATATGGTAGTCTCGAGATATTACCAGGACCGATATGGAAAAGAGCATGTTATAATCTCTATACATTTGTATATTGTTTTTAATACAGCAGCTACAAGTACAGCTATAACAAACTTACCTTCAATCTCTTGTTTCTGTACTTCATGAAGTGATGAATAACTGAATACCGAAGTTACTGGGAATTTTGAATATGCGCATATGTGCAGTGACTTACATTAAAATTCGAAATTCGGTGCAAAACCCAATGGCAATGCAAGTCGATGTTGACGGAATACACCACAAGACAAGGAGTCTTTAAACGTAGATTATAGAAGGAACAATAGGGTCTCTAAGTCTCGTTCAATTTTGTAACTCACATGACCTTTCAATAAAAAATTTGAACATCGTATTCTTAAAACGCCATATTTCGGTGGGAAAGGTATTCAAATTTCAATTTTATCGTGAAATCACGGTGTCACATGATTTTCAGACCCTTTTCGGTGATTCATCTTTTTAGAAAACTCATAGTCATTATAAAGATAATACTCATGCATGTAATCGTTCTGTTCTTCTCACTCATCCCTTTGATAAATGAATCGTCCCGTTGGCTGAGTGCATTCTGTGTTTTGGCTTTCATCCGGTTTTTTATTAGGGCCCCGTCAAAAAAAGTGGCGGACGCCCTATAGTAATCAGTCTGTCCGTCCGTCTGTCCGTCCGAAACAATCGTGTCCGGGCTATAACTTTTTTCTATTTTGAGATAGAGTTTGATATTTGGCATGTAGATAGATTACCTCAAGAAGACGCGTCGCGTACCTTGGTTGCTGACTTTTACCACAGGGTCACATTCATGTTTTTTCAGTGACAAAGTCATGTCCGGGCTATATTTTTTTTTCTCTTTTGAGATAGGCTTTTGATATTTGGCATGCAGATAGATCACCTCAAGACGACGTGTCGCGTACCTTGGTTGGTGACCTTTGACCTTGACCTTAGACCTCAAGGTCACATTCATGCTTTTTCAATGACAAGTCGTGTCCTGGCTACTTTTTTTCTCTTTTGAGATAGGCTTTTGATATTTGGCATGTGGATAGATTGCTTCAAGATGACATGTCACGTACAATAGTTGATGACCCTTGACCATTGACCTCTAGGTCACACTTGGAGCGGGGCCCACAGAGATGGATACCATCTCATTGATGTCTAGTTTGTTGCAATTTTTCCACATATTGATGATCCATTATTTATAATCAAATTTATCATTATTCTAAAATGAAAAACTTGACATAATTCACTTCTTCAAAAGATAGTTACATTAAGTTATTCCTGAGAGTTGTTTCCCAGATGACAACAGATCTTTCCCTTTTCAGCTTACTTTGTTTTCCTCTCCTGGATTCGACATTACTACCGGAGTTGTCATGTTCAACACGGCGGGTGGCTTATAGGAAGCAGAAAGATGCTTACTCTACTGGTGCACCAGATCTCATACACGTTTTTTTATTGGGTGCGAGTTATTCATCTTGTATTCGTGTGTGTCTTCATTTTTCTTATCTGTGCCGTGCTCGGGTTATATCTTTGCTTCATTGTTTTCCGATGTTGCCATTGTCCTTGAATTATTCGTTTTGGAATGACGGTTCGGTTGTCACTTAGTACACTGTTAAATTGAAGAAGAATATGTATCAAACATAATGTATTGTCTATTTTTATTTAAAATAGGAAAGGAAGAATGAGAACCAAATTGTTTGGTTGTTACAAAAGATACAGCTAGAATAAATGAAGACAGTTATGAATGCATTGTTTTTGATTTGAACGGAACATAATTTTATTTTAAATTGATAAATAAGAATAAAATGTCAGTTATAAAGAAGTTTTGTTCAGTATATTATTACCTAAAACTTTGTTGACTGAATATACATGGTAACAAGAAGATTTATTACCTTCGGTATACAAAACACACACATTTAGGAGAAATCATGGAGGCTTTCAATACATTACAATGACACTTTGCAGATTGATCTCTTTTAGATCCCAAAACGATACTGTGAAAAGCACAAACCTACAATCCCATCGACATGTTAATTTCAGTGGTTAAAGCCTTCATCCCAAACCTACAGATAACAAAATACCGAAGTTACTGATAATTTATTTTCTGTATATGCACATCTCGACAACTTATGCCTCATCAGTGCAGATCAAACCAAAACATTTGGAAGTAACCGAAAAACATGTTAAAGCTGAGGGAGAACAATTACCAAACGGATTTAAATAGAAAAGCCAAAAACTGGGCTAAGGACAGAGCTATGCATGAGGGAGATACTCCCCTGTTTTAAACAACGTTTTGTAAAATTTAGATATTGCAAATTTCAATCAAGTCGGGTTGGTTAATACCCTTGGGGACTAACAGTCCACCAGCATATTCATCGCCCCAGTGGTAATAAATAACAAAATACCGAAATTTTTACCTAATGATATATAATACATTGAATAAGGTTTACCTTTCAGGAAATAAAAGGTGTCATAGGTTACCAAAAACACATGAAAAAGGAAAGTGTGTGTGTTGATAATTGGTTTCGATTTAGACCCGACTGTTTATATAATATGAAATGGTGGACACCAGATGCTCAAACATCATAAACGAAACTATAAAATTCAAATTGCAATAAACCATTAAAATATCGACGTACCTGCCAGTTATAAAAAAATGATTTGACATTTTATCAAACAGATATGACTTAAAGAGGTTTATTCCTCAAGTTTAGGGATTCCTGTTAGATTTTCTGAATTCTTGGGTTTATCCGTTCAAAAACATGATATTTTTTGCCCCCTTATTTTTCCCCATAACATCAATTTATTCAGCTTAATGAACATTCTGAAAAATATCATTCTATTTATTCTGTCACATTTATTCATGATCAAATCTTGCTGATGTTTATCATATGAAAATTCAGAGGAGTTCAGTTTCCCGCCACATTTTCAGTCACTTATTTTTGAACGACTAGACCATCAGACCACCAACATTTTTCACTGTAATTACTTCTATTTATTTTCAAATAGAGAAGCACCCCCTAAATGCTGGTTACAACCTCGTTCTTTTGACATATTTTTATATGATGGGTGATGAATGAATAGATGACACTGTCGAACTCACGTATATAGGCCTTGAATATGTCATTTTATTACATAGATAACGGTGAATTATCGATTTTTTCCAGTTGATTCAATGTCGTATTGTCCCAGTAAAATAGAAGATTTCTTGTCACTCTTAAGGAGACGTTACAATACAATACGGAAAGTCCGTACGACAAAAAATGCATCCTTTACTTTGGTAGATTTTTGAAAATCTCTATAATAAAGAGCAAAACTGATCCGGACTTAAGATTATAGAAAGTATTCATTTCATAAACGACAACTCTGTAATTCACTCATGGTAGGTAAATAAGTTTTGCGGAGAATCGATAAATATACATAAGAAAATATGATTTCGGATCGGATATACTATAATTCTTTGTTTAAAGTAAACAAAAATTCTACTATAACGTATTTTAGTATTTTCATTTACTTTTGGAAATCAGGGTAAAATCCTTCAATATTCTCCTTTTAATTTCTTCAATATTTCTCTTCTCATCATTTTGTCTGAAATGTTAAAAAAAAGAACACTAAATAAAATCATGATAATATATTACTTTGAACGATGTATCTGATAAAACAAATAGTGCGAAACTGATGATTTAGCAGTTAATAACACAAATTTCTTCCTTGAGAAAAGCAAAAACATCTCGATAAGAATATTTAAATATACGAGTCGACCTGTTGAAAACCAAAATTAAGGAAAAATTTTAAAAACATTAAAGATCAAGCGCTATAAAACATTGTGACGGGTGCCACGCTTGAAGCAGATCATGCCTGCCCCTCCATAGCCCCTAATGATACCTCAAGTTCATTAGGAGCTATCAATGCTAGTGCTTTAGTTTTGTAAGGTTCTTGTTCCATTTTGTTTATTTGTTTTGCCTTTGTCGTGCTCTCTCAATTTGTGTTTGATATGAATTGCCTCGGTATTCGTTAACTGATGTATAAGCCACCAGAACCAGCACTACCAGCGTGAACATTACAAAATCCGGGGTTATCATTTGATGCACCGGGGAAGGCCTGATCTTTGATCCGTGAAGTAGCTGTCACACTGTTAGTGTGAGTCAATTTCAGTAAAGGTTTGTTCAGCAACCAATTCTACAAAATATATTTTCTCTCAATTGAGACGAGCCAGTACCATTTAAGAATCCTTGTTTCAAACCAAGGGAGAGACGAAAATTTCAAGTTAAATATTCATTATGACGTAATTGGCGTCAATGCAAGTTGTTTGGATCTGGCGGACGTCAACTACCATTTTGGAGCTAATGAACATGAAATAAAGTATCTTCAAATACATAGTAAAACAAGCAATGGCACAAAGGTTTTATTTTTGTTCTTCACCTCGTAGTAAGTAAGACTGCTCCTAGCACCGCTTTGAGCGACATTTATCGCTAATTGTAGAGCAATCACAAATCCATGTCTTATTTGCCTCTCGGATGCCAGATGGTAAAAAAATTAATTGGCAAAGTGCTTTTACAATCACTGCCATAAGTTGTCCAACAATTTAAAGTACTAGTGTCCAAATCGAGTGGACAGAAGCAACATATAGAGAAACACAGGGCGCTCTCTAGGTCGATTGTAAGAAAACTTTGCATTATAAAATAGAAAGATGTCGGCACTATAAACAAGTGGTTAGAGTAACACTTGAAAAAATATGGAATGCTAAAAGTATGAAAGTGTATCTATGTGAGATATCTCTCAAGAAAAAAGTACAAAATACCGGTAATTGAAATATATAGAGAGCATACATCTCTGCACTACATGTAGCATTTGTCACATTGTAAGTGAAACCTCCGACTTGAAATAAAATCAGGAATGTGTGAGTCGAGTAATATATTGGATATTGAAAGCTTTTCTTCTTCAATTCTACGATAGTCACATTGTTACTATCAACCAAATCGCGATAACGACCATAAATTGTTTTGAGAAACGACAGTAACGATATTAAATTTGATCTGACAAAAAAATCATATTGTGTGCAATGGTAAGCAAACCTCTTAGTTATAGTACAACGTTAGTAGAATTCGTTGGACTTTATCAATGCCATCACTTAATTTTTCATTTATTTTGTCAGACTTTGTTATTGATGTAACATGATATTTCGTCGGACTTTGTGTTTATCATGCCATATCATATTCATCAATAGACTATTTTCATGCTTATTTCTTTTCCCAACTTTGGCTCCGCTTTTATAACGTTTTCAACAAAGGGAATTAACCTACTGACCCGACAGTCAGTTTACTGGTTCCATTATAATGAAGGACAGTGGTAAACTTAGATGTCTATCATAGGAGTAGGGCTAATATCTTGATTATCTTATGAATTATTTCAAGCTATTCGGGTACTTACGGCAGTGAAAATCGTTACCGTTGCCACAGAAAATATTTACTGACCGTCGTTTCCCTAATAAGACCGAAAACCAGAAAGTCGGTTGTTAGAGAGTATCGTTCCTTTGAAAAACATGCTAAAATAGCAGTCATCCCGTAAATATGAAAATCGTCTATTTGTATTCAGACAAATAACTAAATACCAAAGTCATTAATAATTTTATATGTCAGAATATTAGGGTCTGTAAATCTCGACATGTGAAGCACGAGAATACACGATAAACAGGCAATTAAAAACTTATTCCCGCCAACACATGACGTCTGAGGATTATGACGTTCACATTTTTGTCATATATGTTTGTTTAAAATCTAACTTCCTTGACGTATAATTTTTGATCAAGGAAATTGAAAGACACTTACAGTCCCTATTAAACCCAACAAACATATTAAGATTAAAAGAATATATATATAGAATCTAAAACAGCATCGAGTTAGAAACGGCATTTCTACACTAGAGATAGTTAAATTTTCAAGTTTTTAAACGCGAGGCTTGCCGAGAGTATAAAAATGTCGTTTCTTATGAGATACGGTTGTGGATTTTATTTCTTTAATAATTTCAAAGATTAGTACAAAAGAAGGACCCCTCTGACGATCTGAAAAAATGTGTTCTTTTAGCGTGACATCCTCAGGCATGGTCGCCTTTTTTCATGGCGCCAAAATGGTAAAGTAGGAAAACGGCAAACATATATGATGTCATAAAAATTCTCCACAGAGAGGAGAAACGATTTCTGTCGCTGTTCAGGAAAAGTGTAAACAGGACAGAAATAAGAGAAAAAACAATTTCCAACATAATAAACTGCATATTACTACGGGATCTAAGAAGCCGGTGATGCTCACCTACATATACCAGTCAACAAAAGAGCCGATACCAAGTTTATTTTGAAAATATTTATTCCAGTCTGAAATAAACAATGTAAGGAAATTGGGCAAATGTACATAAGGCAAAGTTTGTATAAATCCATGGTAACTCCAAGCAATGGGACGACTTTTTAGCTCACCTGGCCTAAAAGGCCATGTGAGCTATTGCCATCACTTGGCGTCCGTCGGCGTCCGTCCGTCCGTCGTAAACTTTTTCAAAAGTCTTCTCCTCTGAAATCACTAGGCCAATTTTAACCAAACTTGGTCTGAATCATTACCAGGGTATCTAGATTCAAAATTGTGTTCGATTAGTCCGAGGACCAAACAACATGGCTGTCGTTACTAAAAATAGCACATAGGGGTAAATTGCTGTTATTTGGCAAATAACTCGAAAACCGTTACAGATATCCAAAATCTGACATGGGGATAAAAGTGATCAGCATGGCAAGATCTACCCGCCCTGCAATTTTGAAGAAAATCTGATTACTAGTTTTGGAGTTATTCCCCTTTTTCCGGAAATTTTTCAAAATTTTAATATATTTTATTTTTTATCAAAGAAACTATAGCAGATAGAGGTCAACTTTAAATTGCAAAAATGTTCAACATATCAAGATCTACCCACCCTGAAATTTTGGAGAAAATCCAAAAACCCTTGTAGGAGTCACTGCCCTTTTTTCACAGAATTTTCATTTTTTCATCTTTTATTTCCAAAACTATAGAAGATGAAGGTAAAGTGTAAATTGATAAAATGTTTGCTATGCTGTGCTGACTTCAAAAGTGGTGTTGAAAATCGTTCTTTTATTGCCATTTTCAAAATGGCCGCCAAAAAAGGCAGGAAAATTCAACATTGTTCAATTTCAATAAAATTTGGTTTCCAAATAGATATTGATGTTGCGACTTCAAAACCAGTGTGGAAAATTGATTTTTGACCGTCATTTTCATAATGGCCGCCAAAAAAGGCAAGAATTCAACATTTTCCGATTTCAATGAAATTTGGTTTCCAAATAGATATTGATGTTGCGACTTCAAATACTGATGTTGAAAATTGTTTGTTGAACGCCGTTTTCAAAATGGCCACCAAAAAGGCGGGAAAATTCAACATTTTCCGATTTCAATGAAATTTGGTTTCCAAATAGGTATTGATGTCGCAACTTCAAAACAGATGTTAAAAATTGTTCTTCGAATGCCATTTTCAAAATGGCCGCCAAAAAAGGCGAGAAAATTCAACATTTTCCGATTTCAATGAAATTTGGTTTCCAAAGAGATATTGATGTTGCGACTTCAAATACTGATGTTGAAAATTGTTCGTTGAACGCCATTTTCAAAATGGCCACCAAAAAAGGCGGGAAAATTCAACATTTTCCAATTTCAATGAAATTCGGTTTCCAAATAGATATTGATGTTGTGACTTCAAAACTGATGTTGAAAATGGTCTTGTCCGCCATTTACAAAATGATGTTTTGACTTCAAAACGTGTGTCGAAAGTGGTCCTTAGCAAGAATGTTTTTGTCAAAAAAGCCAAACAAAGAAATATAGTTAAATATGATCAGACTTTTAAATACAGATCAAGATATTGGGAAAACAAGTTCGAAGATTTTCTCCTTTGAAACTTCTAGAAAATGAGTAATTTAGACTGCAGTTTATGCCAGTCACCAGGTGAGCTATACAGGCTCTTGAGAGCCTCTAGTTTATTGTTGTTCTTCATCTTGAAGTCTCCATGAGGCTTTCTCTGATGAACTCTGTTCAAGTATGGTATGGGTTTATTTGCTTCAGGAGTTACAGTGGAGATGGTAATATTGTTCTGTGGTAGCTATGTACTACCACTTACACTCAAACATCGGACAAAGTCCTATCACTTACACTCAAACATCGGACATATTTAGCAATCGAACGAAATGAACATTCGAAAGGAAATGGGGTTATGTCAAGGAGACTACATCCCATCTCCAGGTTGGAACGACCTCAAACAAACCATATAGGGGAAACCGTACGGTCTTCAACACAGTGAGGAACCTTACACCATATAGCAAGCCCTCAATGGGCACCACAAAAGTTTAAAAACGGAAAAAAATCAATGGAAACAACCCACATCTAATAACCCAAATATATGTTCATCGATTGGCCGCCAAAATTATTTACTTACCGAATATCAAGAAGCTAAAATTTTATCAGAAGACAAGGACAAGCCAATGACCAATTGTTTAGTTGATTTTGGAGCCATTAATTTGAGAACCCATGAAATGATTATATGTATGAATCCACGAAAATTGATGTCACCGAAAAAAGTACTTCCACAGTAAAGCAAAATCCTCAAAATATTTTGTCCAGCAGCAATCGGTTTTAACTGTTTTAACTGTTTTCTGTTATTATTTGATTCCATCTTTTTTTTTACTTTTGAAACATTTTCCTTCAATTTTCATACTGTAGAATCTTTAAAAGATCCGTTATTAAGTAAAAGGGAATTTCAATATCAGGTTTGTATATCTAAACATTAAAAATTTTAAGGCAGTGGACGGGATGCTTCAGGTAATTTTAAATAGGCCTTAGTCAGCTAACTCAGTATCATTATTCTTTTAAGACAGCTTAGTTATAAATCTTAGGAAACGGTGTGGTAATTCAAAAATAGGTCCATGATTATCTAATTTTTTGTTAGGTTTACATCCATGGGGTAAAAGGCATGAATATAGCGTTGTCCGATATCTAGCAGTGAATTTTCGCTCAAACCGTTGCTGGGGACCGTCTTGAACTTATTATGAGGCATGAGCAAAGCTCATGGTTGAAAGTTTCGTGGATGAAGAACAGCAATTAAAGCATTGCTTCATTGTTTTGTTTTACGATGTATTTGTAGAGACTTTATCTCGTGTACATTTTCTCTATATTTTACCGAATTCATGTATTTCAATAAAAAGAAAATTTACATTTGCACCTTTTTGACTTAGTTTTCAAAGTGTTTAGAAGTTCTTTAATAGTTACATAATTAGATAAAAGAGGAGGTAATGTGTATGATCTTTGTTAGCTTACGGGTAAAACTATGAAAATTATCTGCCATTATGTTATGAGATAATATAACTCAGACATAAATATCACTCTCTTTTTGCATTTATATTTTCAGTTCATGTGCTTGAAGTCACAAATATATATCAAAATTGAAACTGTGCCTTTAATCATAGCTCTACAAAAGTTGGGAGCCTCATCCGATTGGTCGTTGCAGTCTGCATCCTTGTCACAAAGAAATGCCCCCCAAATACACTGTATCCCGTCCTTGCACTTCACGAAATTGTCAAGACATTTTTTGTCTAAAGAAACACACAATAGTTTGCTTTGAACTCCTTATAGAAATAACAACAATTTTGGAGGAGTATGTAAACACCGCCGTTCAAAGAATTATATGTAAAGTTTGAGACTGAAAGGCCGCGTTAACACATCCATAAATTCCTCCAAAATTGCATTTTGTTCTTAAAATTCTAATCCTTTGAACTTCAAACAATGTTATCATTTAATTTTATGCTCAAATATTCTTAACTATATTACCTCGAAGCGTATTAATGGACAAAAAAAGTTTATCAGGAAATACCTTCTTTGTTGTTCATGACGTTACCCAAAGATATTGGACGTTGTAGTAACGATTGCAGTTTTTATGGAAATGAAATGGAAATTGACTTGATTTGTGAGTATTGCATACCTACTTGATCATAAAAATGATGTTTAAAGTTCTACCCAATATGACATGATGCTTAATGAACTATAAACAAAGAGCTCTATGTCCTGGAAGAGCAACTAATTTTTTCATTACGAAAAATGTGGTTGCATATTTTTAATTACTTATGCTTATATCTGTATAATTTTTAAAAACTTTTTATAAGCAGAATTGCACAGTGGCACATTTGTTTCCTCTTTGTACAATGTCTTTTTACAACAAGCACCGAGTGTGCATTAAGGGATTTGCTACTCAATTTGATCATGAATATGTCTTGTAAGATTTCAAATGGATGTGTTTTAAAAGAAATAAAAAAGAGCTTACTTAAGTCAACGAATTCAGAAGTTAATTATCATGTTTTTGAGATAAGTGATTCAAAATTTAATTTTTGTTTTATTTGGAAAAATTAATAAATAAAAATAGTAAAACATTTAATTTCAATAGGCATAAAAATTTCTAATGATATAAATTTATCGTTGAATTGTAAGATTTTAACGCTTTTGTCTTTATCAGTTAACCTGAAATGCAACTTTTACAACTCAAACTTAATGTAGAGATAGGAATCTCATAAGGCTTTCCCTATATTCATTAACAGTGTCATTCTACTGGTCGATTCAAGGTCCACAGGCAGGACGTCGCTCTCCTTTTTTCGAAAAAAAAATCTTAGTTTAGTGCAGAATATAGGTGAAAATTGAAAAAAATGGAACAAGGAATAGACTGGAATCATTTTCTTTTTTCAAAACTTCTTTTTGAAATTTTTAACCGCCGGTACATCATCATACTCATCAAATATTTCATTTTGTTTGTTTGTTTGTTTGTTTGTTTATTTATTCGTTTTTTCTTTGATTTGTCCAATAATTTTATTAGATTTTTTAAAGTAGAAACAACTGGTAAGGCTGGATATTTGTTAATGTAGAAACAGCTGGTAATCCTGCACTATCCCATCAAGATGTCAACAAACAGCTAAACTTGCAGTATTACCTTGTATAAATGATCGTATGGATAAAGGCAGAGTACTGCAGGTTGACCAGAGATCCCTGTATTCAACAGTCCAATAGTCAGACTTGTCTGGCATGAATTTATAGAAATTTACTGTTTGTATCAAAAGTCTAACCCCTTAAAGATACTACGGCTTCATTCCGTGTATGGCACTCGATAGATGTCCTTAGTACTGGTTTTTGCCTCCTATTTCGATATTTTCAGCTCACCTGGCTTTGCCAGGGTGAGCTTTTGCCATTACTTTGCGTCCATCATCCGTCCGTCATCCGTCGTCCGTCGTAAACTTTTTCAAAAAATGTCTCCTCTAAACCGCTGAATGGATTGGTTTGGAACTTTATAGTTATCATCTATGACATGTTCCTACAAACGAGGCTCATTTTATAATGATCTAACGAAAAACATGGCTGCTGTTGCTAAAAATAGAACATAGGGGTAAATTGCAGTTTTTGGCCAATAACTGGAAAACGGTTACAGATAACGAAAATCTGACATAGGGGTAAAATTTTTCAGAATGCCAAGATCTATCTGCCCTGCAATTTTGAAGAGAATCGGAAAACCCATCTAGGAGTTACACCCCCTTTTCCGTAAAATTATCAAAATTTATGCATTTTTAATTTTTCATTTCAAAAACTGTAACAGAAAGATGTTTCAATTGGAAAAAAATGTTCAGAATATAAAGGTCTATCCTTCTAAAATTTTGAAGAAAATCCAAAGGCTTGTGTAGGAGTTATTGCTTGTTTTTCACCATATTTTTTTTTCTTGTGGGTTATAATTATCTCCCTTTAAATTCTGTTTTCAAATCTTCTTTTAATAACTTTTCTCATTCACGGTCGATACACTATGACCATGTTCATACTTCAATACCAATTCCTCAATCACTTTTTAAAAATCCCCTCTTCCTAAGTGAAAAACTACTGAAGTCAATTCTTCTTTTCGCATGACCATCAGCAGAACTAATTAAAGTTTGAGGATTGTTGAACCAATCTCACTTTTACAACTCAGTTGTTGCTATCAAACTATTAGATTGGTTCAACAATTGAAAAAGTTGATACTCACCTCTGGATATCTTCTTAAACTTTATTGTAGATATACCAAAGAATACTGCGCGCCTTTGTAATGCATAAAATTTTTTTAGGATGGGGACATTCTTAATTTTACTTTTGGGAATATTTCTAAATCTGTTTTTATTATATTTGATAAGAACAAAACTTTAATTATGTAACGGATCTCTAGCACATTTTTATATTTTTGTTTCATGACGATCATTTTTGGGAGGAAAACGTGAAAGTACCAATTTATTTAGGGAAATGATCACATTTATGATCTTCCTTGTTATTTTTTTCATTTTTCCATTTTTACAGAGTAATAATGAAAATGAATAACCATTATATTTCAAAATATACCAAAGATCCAAAAAAATTATTTGAAATTAGAAATTATACTTTAAAACTAACAATTTAGCATTCTCAACCTTTTGTTTGCAGTTCTTGAAAATTAAATTACCCAATGAAATAAACTATTTATATATAACTTCGAATAACTCAGGCTGTATTCACACGCTAAGCATAATTGTTTAACCAATTTGGAAAATTGCCTTCATCCGTTTCAAAAACAGATGGTAGCAATTTTTTAAATTGATTAAGGAATAGGAAGTGAAATATAACCAAGGCCATGATAAATGGACTATAAGTTTTAGAGAAATTCCCTGCTTTCACTTTATTAAAAACATTTATTTCTCCCATAATCAAGAGCAAAATAGGTGTTTTTGTACCCATGTATACAATTTTTCACAAAAGTATTATCTTAATATTTACCTTAATATACAAAATAATTTTTCTTATATATACTTATGGTGTCATGAGTGTAGTCTTGTTAATCAAAGGTCTTGCTTTCAATTTGAAGCAGCAGCTTCTAGGTTTTAAAGCCTGTACAGACTGTTGCAAAGACTTCAACTAACTGTTGTTGACTTGTATTCATCTTGCATAAAATAAGATTGAATCAAACATGGCATGCTAGAAATGCTTATGAGATGCTGACTAAGCTTATGAGATGCTGACCAAGTATCCTTACTTTGGTGCTTATCTGTCTTTCAAAAACTGTAACAGAAAGAGGTGATGTGTAAATTGGAAAAATGTTCAGCATATCAAGATCCATATTCTCTGACATTTTGAAGAACAATCCAAAGGTCTTTGTAGGAGTTATTGCCTGTTTATCACCATTTTTTGTTATTGATTATCTCCCTTTAAATTTTGATTTCCAATCCTCTTTGAATAACTTTTCTCTTTAAGTTTCAGTGAAATTCCTTGCTTTCACTTTATAAAAACAGAAAGAAACATTTATTTCCTCCATAATCAAGAGCAAAATATTCGTTTCTGTACAAATTAATACAATTTTTTCGAAAAATATTTTGTTAATCTTTACCTTTATATACTAGTACATAATAATAATATTTGTATATAAAGAATATGGTGTCAAAAGTCTCTGCTTACGTCTGTGCGAAACCCACAATGGTAATCAAGGACATTAAACATATCCCAGTCATTGTCTTTTCTCACCAAACATACAAATGGCTTGCTTTCACTAATGAGGCAGTAGCTTCTAGGTAGCCTGCACAGACTGTTGCAATTTAACAAAGACTTTAATGAACTGTTGATGACTTGTACGCATCTTGCATAAAATAGATTTGAAACAAACATGGCACGACGGAAATGCTTATGAGATGCTGACTAAGTATTGTTACTTTGGTGCTTATGTGTTATCCAACATGACCACCTGCGGGGAACTTAATTTATTACTGGACCTTATGGAAAAAGTTTACAAAGAATTTTTGGTCTGAAACAACTGGGCTAGTAAGAACATAACTTTATCACAATTAACCTTAGATAGTCCCTTCAAAATGGATGCCCTTCAAGTATGCACCTTATGAAATTGGCTATCAACTGGAAAAAAGTTTAATATTGGAGTGCCTTCAAAGATCTTCTTCTTTAAAACCATCTGGCCAGTTGGAAATAAAGTTTGGCACAACACTTTATTCTCTTTAAAATTGTGTCCTTCAGATCCATCCTTTATCCAAGATGCCAGGCTATAGGGAAAACAGTTTATTCAAGTTGGATCATATCGAAAGGTTTGTTTACATAGTTTGAAAAAAGACTCTTTAACATAGAAGTTTATTTGACTTTATGTATTTGCCATGGTCCAGGTGAGCGATACAGGCTCTGGAGAGCCTCTAGTTTGTAATAAGTACTTCTTTTCTGTAATCTGACTATTTTTGGATTATGGCTTTCCATATTATTTGATTTCAATGCTACTGATGAGAGGTTACTCCTTGAAACACGGGTACAACATAACAACATTTACTGTTCATTATGAAACTTTGGTATTTTTTTTTAATTTTTATTCCATTGTTTCATTTCAGGGGTGTTTTATTCATATTTATTTTCTTCTTGTATCTACACCAATCAGTTTATAGTAAAAATGTTAAATTATATCATATATAAAAATGACAACTCTTTTAGAGATATAAGTCTCAGGGCATTTGTGAATAGAGTGAAAACTCGTGTCTTAAGTTATGGAAAACTTTGCTCATTGAACAGCATAAGCAAACAATTTTAAAACTTCATGCAGAATTTTTTATATAAAATTTGTTAAAATTTTGGCTCTCTCTAGAATTTTCCTTAATTTTTCTTCAGCCGCTTATATACCTTAAAATTCAAGTAAAAATATGATTGGAAATTGTTTGAATTATGAACATTATCCTCTTTATGAACGATGACAAGACAAGTATGATCTATGTGCAAAATATTAAAATATTTTTGAATGAGTATCCATAGATATCATTCGCTTCTGAAATCTGAATGTTATACTCTCTTCACGCACATACCTTTACAGTATTCGGGATCTTCATCAGAGGAGTCTTGACATTCAATTCTTCCATTCATGTCACATAAATAATCCTCGGAAATACACTGCTTTCCGTCTTTGCATTTTACATGATATTCCGGGCACATCTTCTCTACAAAAATGTAAACAGACATATCGTGAGCGTTTTTGTCACATGTACATTCATTCCATATCCTTTCATTTTTCTATAATTATAACTCTGATTCACTTACTTATCCTGAATTTTATTTGCAAATAACGATCTGTCAAGATAGGATCTCTTTCAAGTAAGGATGTCCCTTTCATGTGCGCACTTTTGATTGAAGAAGAGAATCGTATCGGTTACTCGAAAGATCTGTATATTGAGAGAGGACCGAGGTCAACTCGTCATAAAAATCTGAATTGTGAGGGTATATTTTCGAATATAAAATATTGTGGTTTTATTTTCTCGTAGATTTCATTAAAAACTAAGAATAATATTGAGGCTGGAAATTCCGGCACAAATTTTTTATAACTCGATTTAATGGCTTTTTAACTCCCTTGGCCACCAAGTTGCGTCCGACATTGCCGTCGTCTTCGTCAACGTCGGTGGTAACTTTTTTTAAAGACGTTCTTTAAAACTGCCATGCCAAGATTTACCAAACTTGGCCCATATTATGATCAGGGTTTCTATTCTCAAGTCTGTGGTTTTTAAGTCGAAAGACCAGGCGAGATGGCTGCTGTTACTTAATATAGAACATGAAGGTAAATTTCTTTTTTCGCAAAAACACTCGAAAACCGTTACATGTAACAAAATCTGACATCAGTAAAATAATGATGTGATCTACCTGCCCTGATATTTTTACGCATATTCGAAAACCTTTCTTGGATTTATAGCTTTTTTTATTTTATTCATGAATTTTTGGCAAATGATAAGATTGAGGTTCACTTTAGATAACAAAAACTGATCAGCATATATCTCAAATATTGTTTCAAGGGACCCTTGATGAGGAAAACCTGATACCAAAAAATAAAGTATCCATTTTATCTTTGAACGAAAAGCTGCCAAAACACTGAACAGGGGTAAGGGCCGAGAAACGAATGTGCGCGGCTGTTGGGTATCTCATTATTTTAAACAAACGAGTTATCGCGTTATAACGCAATAAGTTTGTTTTTCCGATAAAAATATTTTTAATTAAAAAAAAACTAATTAATTATTCCGAAATAACAAGATAGTAATTGCGAAATAACTATTGAGTACAAGCGAGATAATTATCGCGTTATAACGCAATGTTTTTTCCGAGAAAAATATTCTTAGTCCGAAATAACGAGATAATTTTGCTTTTGTGAGATTTTTTCTAATGAGGAAATAAAAAAATTCTGTTGACACCATCGTATTTTGTATTTGGTAGCCAAAAATTTGTGATTTTTAAGTTCTTACCTTATCTAAAATGGATGCCACTAAGGATTACAGTTCAGAATAGGCTCTTGTTGCCTAAATGTCTTCTACTTTAAAACTGCTTAAAGAACTTGGATAGAATTTTAACATAATACTCCTGTAGTTGTCCCTATCTAAAGTTTGTGATTTTTGTGATCATACCTCATCCAAGATGGCCGTCGGTCGAGAAAATAAATTAACAAAGGACCTCATGAGTGATCCATTCCAAGATATTCTCCTCTAAACCGCTTGAACAATTCTTGTTAAGTTTTATTTACATTGATTTTTTTCATTGTTTCATTTCATGGGTGTTTCTATTCATATTTATTTTCTTCTTGTATCTATACCAATCACTTTATTGTATAAATGTTGAATTATATCATATATAAAAATAACAACTCTTTAAGAGATCTGGACCATGCAATGTGGAGTCCGTAAAAAGATTCCCCGTGCGAGAGATGTATGCTCTCTTTATTTTTCAGTAATGGTGTACTTGTGCGTGAGAGAATTTCTCATATGGATATACTTTTCATACTTTCAAATTTTGGCATTTATTTTTGTTATTTCGAAATGTAATCCTGACCAATTGTTTTAAGTGCCTACATCTCACTATTTTATAACGCCAAGTTATGATGACAGTGATTGTAAGAGCACTTTGCCAGTTTAATTGATGTTTGTTGACAATCCCACACCCATGACCAATGAACACATGTAGCGTTGCTCGACAATTAGCAAAGAATTCCGCTTAAACCGGTGCTAGGGGCCGTCTTGAACTAACTATGAGGTATGAGCAAAGCTCATTGTTGAAGGCTTCATGGTGACTTCAAGATGAAGAACAACAATAAAAGCGTTGTTCCTTTGCTTGTTTACCATGTATTTGTAGAGACTTTGTCTCATGTGCATTTACTCCATATCCTTTTGTTCACCATTAGCATCGTAGTCTTTTTGTAGTCCCTTCAAAATTTGTGTCTTTACGTTTTTCTTCCAAGTTGGCCGCCAGCGTGAACAGAATTCACCATTGGACCCTATTGGTAATGGATTTGAAGATCTCCTCTGAAACCTTAGAACAAGTTAGATAAAATTTGGAATTACACTCCTTTAGTTGATTCTTTTTAAATATTTAGAATTTTATGTTCGTACATCATTCTAGATAGCCACCCGTTTGGGAACATAGTTTAACATATGACACTATGGCAAATGCATACAGCGATATTCTCCTATTAAACTGGTTGAACAAATGTTAATAAATTTCCGACAAAATAGTCCTTTAGTTGCCCCCTTTGTAGTGTGTGACTTTTGTGTTCCTATCTCATTCAAATTGACCGTCAGCGGAGAACATAGATGAATAAAAGACCTTATCAGTGACGCATACGAAGATATTGTTCTCTGAAACTGCTTGTATAAAAGTTCTTCGGTGGTCCATTTCAAAGTTTGTGATTTAATTTTTATACCTCATCCAGAATGGCTGCCAGCGGGGAACATACGTTAACATAGAATCCTATAGGAAATGCATTCAAATATATTTTCCTTTGAACTGCTTGAACAATTTGGATTAAATTTTAACATAATACACAGTTAAAAGTGCTTTGATGATCCCTTTCAAATTTTTTGACGTTTTTTTTCTTTTTTTTTTCTTTTTTTCTGCCCCATCATCCAAGACGACTGCCAGCGGGAAACATAGTTAAACATAGGACCCTATCAGTAATATAATTGAACATTTACCTATCTGAAACCACTTGAACAATTTTGATTTAATTTGCAAATAATAGTCCTTTGATGTTCCCTTTCGACTTTGTGATTATTATATTCCTTTTCAAGAAACCTGCGAATCTGAAACATAGTTTGAAATAGAACACTATAAGAAATTTATTCAAAGGTCCCTTACTCCAGTCCTTGGATGATTTTTTTCAGAACAACTTGATTTTTATTTACCAAATTTGATGTTAAAAATTCTTGGGACCTCATCTCAAATTGATTTTGTTCCGACTTAATCCCAGATGGCTGCCAGTTGGGGACTTAGTATAGCACGGTACTTTTGGAAATGTTCTTTAATATCTTCTCAGCTGGAACTACTTGCCAATTTTCCATGGGTTGTCCCTTTGTGATTTAAATGTTCCTTCTTCATCAAGATGACCATCAAAGTTTCAAAATCATCCCCGAAGCTGTAACAGCTTTTGAATTGGTGATCATGTTGGGCTAGTAATCATTTCAAATGGTCTAAATTGTATTCTGTTCCTTTTATTTTTGAAAAGTAACACAAAATTTGTACTCAAATAACATGATTTTGGTCAGTATGGCGTATATGTTGGGCTTACTTCGTTAAAAGATTACGTGACAGTTCCATTTTATCCTTCACGTTAAAACGGAACAAACTCGAAACTCCAGTATTTGCATTGGATATTTATGTAATAAGCCACTGTATTGCTACGAGTTTGATCACATCGTTGAAACATTTTCTGTTTAGAAAACAAACAATCCTCTCATAACTGAAAACAAGCTGTAAAATACACGAGTTTTACTTCCTTAAGATCAAAGTTATCTTTCTTCAATTTAAACTGTGAAGTTTTATACAAAAATGACAACACGATCAAATTTTGACCTAAATTCTAGAAACAAACACGGTTAACTTTTTGTTTTATGGTGTATATACCTATTCAATAGGTAAAGAATACAGTCATTCCACTTAACTGGTATCTGAAACACTCATGTCTGTTCTAAATCAGAAACCTCGGTCGGTTATCTCCCTGCACTAGGTTAGTTTTGTAGGGATCAAAGTGGAGATAATTTTAATTAGCATATCAATAACCTCTTTTAGCATTTCTCCCTTTTAACTATAAATAACTAACTTGGTACAGGGAGATAACCGACCGATATTTCTCATAACAAACGTTACCGTATCAAATTATCTATCAGTACCTGTGCAGAAATCAACATCTTCATCACTTCCGTCATTACAGCTTTTAACTCCATCGAAATCGCACATAAGTCCATCAAAGATGCATTGTACGCCATCACGGCATTTAATATACCTTGGTCCGCATGTGAAATCTAAAAAGAAGCACAACAATTTAATACTGTAGAAATAAACATGCCCCTATCGTTTACCTTCAGGACTATTGCTTGAAAAAAAATTAAAGTTTATAGAGAATAGTTAAACATCTGTTGATGAAACCGACCTGGCACTAAAACTGTTTTTCAGTCATTTTAAATCGAGTGATATGCCACCAGTTACATAAAAACAGAAATAGTTAAACCGAAGTCATGGCCTTACGCATTTTGTCGTATGTGATCAAAGTGGATACATATAGAGACATTAATATGTATTTTCACACTTGCTAACTACGAAAATTATTAGACCTCATCTCTGAAGGTCACATTGTGACTTTAAGATAAAGAACAACAATAAATGCGTTGCTCCATTGTTTTGGTCTTACCATGTTTTTGTAGAAAATTGACTCATGTGCATTTACTCTACATAATTTCATTGATATTGATTACTGAATCCATCAGGACAAGACTTACTTGACGGCGAGCTCTCCTTGTCCCATCTTTCCAAATTACGTTTTGTCTTATTCTTTCCTTTTCGAAATTTTGGTCTTGAAGTTAGTGGTCTACCTGTATTGGGTTTTATTTGTATGTTTATTATGCTATAGGGAAACGGAATAGAGAAAGGGGGTTGGGTACCCATAAATTGGTTAAACCATACCGCTGGCTGTTGCTAGTGCCGGTATCAAGTACAGCTATCCCGAGTTCCTATCGTTGTCTATGTTTGTCTTTTGTCAATTTATTGTTTTTCTTGTGCAGTTCCCTGGGTTGATTGTGGAATGTAATTGTAGTGTTCGGTCATTGTAAGTGTTTTCTGCTATCTTTCCTTTACTAAGTACGTCATCATAATGCACATTAACAAAAAGCTATATGGCAGAGAACACTGTATGTGTATGAGATTTAATTATATGTTTGTGATGTTTATTTGCTCTGTTGACGCCTCCTGTCTGCCTTTCATGCTTTCTTTGCTTTATTCCTTGCACTGAAGATACATTAGGTGTCAATCAACATAAACTAAACTTACGATTTCTTTGGAATTTTCTCATTTATTACCACTTGGTAGGTATATTCTGATGGTGGACTAGAAGTCTACGAGTCTACTAGCCCGAAAACCGATTTTTCAATTTGGCAAAGAGAAAGATCTGTTATAATCTGGGAAACAGATATCAAATAGCGGTCCACAAGATCATGATGTCGACCGTAAAACTTCCGTAATTATGACCTCAAGTTATGGGCAAGACACCCTTGCCTTAGTTGCATATTTGTAAGCAACCGAACTCTTTCAAGGTAAGTCACTTTATCGACAACAGGCCCTTGAGTAACGAATGAGTTCGGAGATGTAAACTCCATATGCCGCTGCTTTTGGAATGTTGCTACAAAGAAAGGGGAAGTTAACAATTGGAAAATTGAAGTCATCGCGTTTGTCATATACCTAGTTTAGAGTATACCTCTGTTGTCAATGACAAGATGAAGGTCAAGGTACGAGGCTGATGTGGAAGTTTCTGTAGTATCCTTATTTTCGAGCCTATTTCTAGTAGTTAAAGGACAAGTAAGCGTAGTTTACCGATATACGAGCCCCAAAATCCAGAGACACGAATAAACAACGAAAGGATATGGATTAAATGCACATGAGACAAAGTCGTTACCAATGTAAAGTATAACCAATCAATACAACAACGCTTTTATTGTTCTTCTTCATCTTTAAGTCACCATGAGGCCTTGAAATTACGGTCGTGATTCTAGCTACTAAATGACCAAATGGCAATGAAATATTCGCAACAATTTTAATTTTGCTCTCCGTACCTGATCAAGAAAAAAGCCAATATAAAACTCCTGTTTTCTGTATTCATTAATAAGAACTTACTTTTGCACATTGTAATATCCTCATCTGATTTGTCAGGACAATCGTATTCCCCATCACATCTGCCGTAACTCGGATAACATCCCGACTCATCTGAGCATTTGTAAATTTGCCAATCCGTTTCATCCGAGATAATTGGATCTGGACATTTCAACAGAATGTCTATAAAAAGAAGATATCAATTTGCTATTATAAAAGAGTAAAAATATTTTACTTTATACCGTTTATCTGTATATCAACAACAGACATACAAATATACAAATTTGTAGAATGTCCAATCAACAACAGAAATATGAAAAATACATTTCAATAGACTGACCAGTCAAAAAAGGGACACACAAATGTACATATCTGTAGAATTACAAGTCAACAATAAGGTACAAAAATAAACATATCTAATTAATGAGCAATCAACAACAGGCATACAAATATGCATATCTGTAGATGAATAACAAATCAAAAACAGACATATCTACATGCAGGATGACATGCAAATATGTATTCGTAGAACGACCGATCGTTAAAAGGAATACAGGGATTAACCAATCGTCAAAGCAAATACATAAATACATACCTTTAGATTAACCAATAGTTAATGAAAATACATATACACTTACCTTTAGATTTACGAATCGTTAAAAGGAATACAAAAATACATACCTTTAGATTAACCAA
>MJUU01052417.1:8559-28804 GCA_002080025.1 Modiolus philippinarum
TACTGTTGTGGTATTATCTGCTTTTTAGATATGCACATATTTTTATTTATAATGCATCATTTTTCAAATTATATGGATAAAAAAAGTTGGTGACCCCCATTTACTTTATATGTTTTGAAAGTATGTTCAAAGGGCTAACATATGAGTAAAATAGAAAGAAATCTATGGAATAGTTTTAAAGAAGACAACCGAATACCTGTTTTTCCCTATATATTCATTAGAAATATTTGATTATTTTGATATCAGTTATTTTAAAAACAAGCAGGGTGACCCACCTTTTTTATTTTTTTATTTCAATGCTCAGGAAACTTTCCTGAGGAAATAAAGAAAACCTATGGAAAAAAATTTTGGACTACCCATCTACCTTAATTAATAGTCTCCTCTCCTCAGTTCAAAAGACTGTTTAACAAAAGAAACTACTTTATCTATCTCTTCTGGTTTTTAGCTCACCTGGCTATGCCAGGCTGAGCTATTGCCATCACTTTGTGCGTCGTCCGTCCGTCGCTAGCTCACTTCAAAAATCTTCTCCTCTGAAACCACTGGGTCAAATGAAACCAAACTTTAACTGAATCATCACTAGGGTATCTAGTTTCAAATTTATTATTTTGTATGTCTTAGGTCAAACAACATGGCTGCCGTTACTAAAAATAGAACATAGGGGGTAAATTACAGTTTTTGGCAAATAAATCAAAAACCGTTACAGATATAAAAAATCTGACGGAGTAAAAATGATCAGCATGAGAAGATCTACCCATGCCAAAATTTTGAAGAAAATCTGATGACCTGTCTAAGAGTTATTGCCCTTTTTCCGTAAAATTTTCTAAATTTTGATGTTTTTTTTTTAATTTTTTATTAAAAAAAACTATAACAGATAGAGGTTAAGTTTAAATTGCAAAAATGTTCAGCATGTTAAGATCTACCCACATGGATATTTGGAAGAAAATCCAAGAATCCATATATGAGTTGTGGTCCTTTATTGATCAAATTTTTCGTGATTTTTTACTTTTTGTCCTATATTTCAAAAATGCTTTGAGATAGAGGTCAAGTTTAAATTGCAAAAATTTTCAGCATGTTAAGGACTATATTTTATTGAACACATTCAAGTTTTCTGACCGCTTCCAAGATGGCCACCAGCAAGGAACTTAGTTTACCATTTGACCTAATGGGAAAATTCATACAAAGAACTTCTTCTTGAGAACCACTGAATGGATGTGAACCAAACTGGGCATAAATGATGCTTATGAAGTGCTGAATAAGTGTTGTTACTTTGGTGCCAATCCATCATCCAACATGGCCGCCAGCGGGGATCTTAATTTGAACATTGGACCCTATGGAAAAATGCATACAAAGAACTTCAACTTTAGAACCACTGAATGGATTTGAACTAAACTTGGCATGAATGATGTTTATGAGGTGCTGACCAAGTGTTATTACTTTGGTGCCAATCTGTCATCTTACATGACCGACAGCATTGGACTCTATGGGAAATGCACACAAAGATCTTCTAGAGAACTGCTGAATGGATTTAAATCAAACATGACATGAATGATGCCTGTCAGGTGCTGACCAAGTGTCACCAGCTGTGAACTTAATTTAACAAAAGATCTTCCTCTAGAGAACTGCTTAATAGATTTAATCCAAACTTTGCTTATGAGAAGCTGACCAAGTGTTGTTACTTCAGTTCTGATCCATCATCCAACATGGCTGCCAGCAATGAATTGGACCCTAAGGGGAAATGCATACAAAGATATCATGGTAAACCATTGAATGGATTCAATTTAAAAATTGCATAAATGAAACTTGTGAGATTTTGACCAAGCTTGTTACTTTGGTGCTGATCCGTCTTCCGACATGGCCACCAGTAGCAAAACTTAGTTTAACATTGGACCCAGTGGGAAATGCATAAAAAGATCTTCTCCTCTGAAACTGCTTGAACAATTTCAGTAGAATTTTGATATGATAGTCCTTATATGACCCTCTTCAAAGTTTTATGTTAAATAGCAGCCAGCAGGGAACGTTGATTAACATAGGCCCCTTAAGTTTGGAAACAGCATTCAAAAATCTTCTCTGAAACTGCTTAAACAATTTTAATTAAATTTTATAAAAAGTTTCTGATTTTTATGTACATACACCACCAAAGATGGACCATCAATTGGGAATGAAAGTGCTGCAGGACCCAGGTGAGCGATACAGGCTCTTGAGAGCCTCTTGTGTCATTTTTAGTTTTTTTTTAACTGAAATAATTCATGTTTTAGACATTTATGACAAATTATGTCTCAATTAAATGATGCGCAGAAACAGAAATAATAGGAGATTTGTCGATAGTAAGGATATCGTCAATATACCTGCTGTTATTATTGAAAATAGAAATATGTGTATCACTGTTCTTACGATTCCATTTTGACTTTTTTCGAGAAGTCCCTTACGTAAACAGGACAGAAAAACAATCTTCAATCAGAGGTGCACAATGTATCATGGGAATACCAATGGTATGTCTCAATTGAATTTAATGATAAAATGAATTAATTTTTATTTATAAGACATATATCACATTTTATGTCTCAAATTGATGTGTAACATAAATCACAGTAATACTCACCCTCTTGTCATTTCTTACGTAGTTTATGTGAACAATCTAGGGCTGGGTGAGAATAGAGTATGGATACGTCACTTTTTCTTGCATTTATAATGCCGTAATCGTTTTATTGTATCGATATTTTCAAAGGAAAGAGACCCAAACGATAAAAGAGATATTTATGGCTGCCATTACGATGAAGGTAGAATAACTAGATGTACTGACCCAGACCAAGTATGGGCTCTGCTTGCACAGGAATCAATAGCTAGATACAAGTCACTCGAGAGTAAAACAGGCAAGTGATATAGTACCAAATAATGAAACATGATATAAAAACCGAAGTTAAATTTAGTTTTTCAATTGGACATTTCAACTTATGTTGTAGTTGAAAATAATAAAAATGGTAAACCAAAAATATCAACATATGACCTAACTTAATACGGAATTTCTTTTTATTTAGTTTCTTTAAATCGCCGTATCGACAATTGACAACTTAAAAGTATACATTTTTAGGACTCGCCCTTTTTATGCTAAATGTCACAATGCCTTTGGTCTAACACTATTTTGAATTTTGGAATACAGTAGACACAAACATTCATCGGAATCGCCAGATCTTCATCTTGTAAAACTACTGAACTGTTTATAGATCTTACTAAAGATTTTGTCGCCAGCCAGACAGGCATCAAACATACTGTGAACCTAGTCATGTTCGCAGTGACATAAATCACATGTGGATATTTCAAAATTCAAAGGATTTACTAGAAAATCGTAAATCTCGTTCATTTTCTCAAATACATTCTCTAAAAACATTTGATTTTTCTACAATCTATATTACTCTACCTCATGATATACCAAAATCACGATTCAAATGTATCATTCAAAACGCCTTTGTCGGTTAAAAAAATTGTATTAGTTTATAAATCCACAGTTTTTTTCAAAAACTAATTTAAAAGGAAAAGTATGCTACGATGAAAAACGAGTGCGTAGTATGATTGATTTCATATTGATAATATATTTGTCACATTTGGAGGTGATATTTATCAACAGCAATTTGGTATACAAATGTGCATGAATTGTGCTCCTGTACTCGCTGACCTACGAGACTGAATTTCTTCACAGGCTCGTAAAAATCGTAAAATAAATGTAGATACATATACATGGATGATGTTCTTTCCATGAATAACGAAACTTTTGCTCAATGGATCCTATCAATGTAACCTCCAGAATTAGAGATAAAGGAAACGGCAGAAACAACAAGATCTACAATATTTTGGACTTATACTTGAATGTGACGAAAATTGCCATCTCAGTACCAAAATTTTCGACAAAAGGGGAGATTTTAATGTCAAAATTATCGATTTCCTTAAAATGGACAGTAATATTCAAACTTCTATTGCTTACGGACAATTGATCATTAGAAATAGTTTATCTTCGTGATCGCTCTTTTAATTAAGGCTTCAAAAATTCCATCTCACACGATCACTGTTGCAATTGTTGCAGTCGTTATCATGATTTGGAAACTTGCAATATCTGAATTTTTGTAAATTTTGTTGAAAACTAAGGATTATCTACCTCATGCAAAGCTCTGTCCTTAGCTGATTTTGGCTTTCAATTTGGACCATATTTGCTCTCTATCAGTTTTTAAACATCTTTTAGTTAATGGTCTTCCACATGTTTAGATTTTATCTGCATTAAGAGACATAATTTGTCGAAGTGGCCATATGTAGAAATTAAATTTTACAGCAAGTTTGGTATTGAGTTATTTGACAGACCGTTTTAATGATGAGAATAGATATCTTTGGGTAGATATGAATGAGATATGAATATACTAAATACCGAAGCTACTGTGAATTGAGTTTCTGCATATGCGCATTTCGACATCCTATGTCTCTTCAATGCAGATAAAATCTAAACGTTTGGAAGACCACAAATTTCACAATGTTTAAAAAAACTGAAAGAGAAAAAAATACCCAATATGATCTAAATGTTAAGCCAAAATCATCTAAGGACAGAACTTTGTATGAAGGAGATAATCCTTAGTTTCAACAAAATTTACACACAATTTAGATATTTCAAGGTTCCAAATAGAATCGGCTTTCTGGTCAGCACCGACTGCTGAATACCCTCGGGGACTAACAGTCCACCAGCAGAGGCATCGACCCAGTGTTAACAAATAACTAAATATCGAAGCTACTGTTAATTTAGTTCCTGCATATGCTCATTTCGACAACGTATGTCTCTTCAGTGCATATAACATCTTAACATTTGGAAGACAATAAACTCAAAGATGTTCAAAAACTGATAGAGAACAAATACCCAATATGATCTAAATGTAAAGCCAAAATCAGCAGAGGACAGAGTTTTGCATGAGGGAGATACTCATTTTTTAGATCTACAAATTTGTATCGGCAATTACTAGTTATCTCTAGGGGAATCGTACCATCGCTGTTGTGACATTTATGGCAACATGGCCTTATACATAATAAACGTCAAAGAATTACGACAAACTTGAACGGATTACTGAAAACTCCAAAAATAAGCATTTAATGTGCCTATAAGAGCCTTTACTGGTCCTATGTCTGTCCCCTACCTCAGACGAATGTATAGCTAGATAGTCGATATACGTTATATGAGCGGGAAAATAATGCATCGTTAAACCTACCATTTTATTGATAAAATGTCCGTTCCAATGCTGGTATATGACGGTTGTCTTAGTTAATTATACATTTGAATAGTGTACTCTTGAATTTGTTGTTCGTCAATGGATTTCCTTTTCTGGACTCTCCCTTTAAATATGTTTCGGACGTATGTTGCCACTTTCTTAAGAAACAAAAAATAGCATTTATCTCTAACAATACAAATTTATATTTCGTTTCGATACTGTGATGTTAAAAAAGAAAGGTATGACCAAGATATAACAAACAGTTGTAAGAGAAAAAGTATATCAAAATTACCAAAAAGATAAAATCGAAAAGATATGAACATAAAAATAATTCCTTTTTAGCTCACCTGGCCTAAAAGGCCATGTGAGCTTTTGCCATCACTATGCGTCCGTCGTCCGTCGTCCGTCTGTCTGTCCGTCAACAATTTCAAAAATCTTCTCCTCTGAAACTGCTTGGCCAAATGCAACCAAACTTGACTTGAATCATCACCAGGGTATGGCTTCTCAAAATTGTGTTCGATTAGTCGGCCGGTCAAACAACATGGCCGCCATTGCTAAAAATAGAACATAGGGGTAAATTGCAGTTTTTGGCTAATAACTCGAAAACCGTTACAGATATCAAAAATCTGACATGGGGATAAAAATGATCAGCATGACAAGATTTACCGCTGTGCAATTTTGAAGAAAATCCTAAAGCCCATCTCGGAGTTATAGCCCTTTTTCCGTTAAATTTTCAAAATTTTTGCATTTTTTATTTTTTATTTCAAAAAGTGTAATAGATAGAAGTCAAATGTAAATTGCAAAAATGTTCAGCATATCAAGATCTACCTACCCTGAAATTTTGAAGAAAATCCATAAACCCTTGTAGGAGTTATTGCCCTTTTTTCACCGATTTTTTTAAACTTTCGTATTTTTCATCTATTATTTCCAAAACTATAGAAGATGAAGGTTATGTGTAAATTGATGAAATGTTTGCCATGCTGTGGCGACTTCAACACTGATGTTGAAAATTGTTTCTTGACCGCCATTTTTCAAAATGGCCGCCAAAAAAGGCGGGAAAATTCAACATTGTCCAATTTCAATGAAACTTGGTTTCCAAATAGATCTTGATGTTGCGAGTTCAAAACCGGTGTTAAAAAAATTATTTCTTGACCGCCATTTTCAAAATGGCCGCCAAAAAAGGCGAGAAAATTCAACATTGTCCGATTTCAATGAAATTTGGTTTGCAAGTAGATATTGATGTTGCGACTTCAAAACCGAAGTTGAAAATTGTTCGTTGACCGCCATTTTCAAAATGGCCGCCAAAAAAGGCGGGAAAATTCAANAAAAAAAAATAATTTACTCAAACCAAAAGGTATAAAACTACAACTAAAGTAAAGTGATTACTACTGAAATCAAATTACAAAGTGTTGATAGTATTTGAAATGTAAGGATGATAAATATTGAAATCAAATCACGATGAAATTATATGATAATGATAATAATGTAATGACCAACGTACAAACAATCTGATAGTTACAACGGATGACAGTGGCTGTAAGATTTTATGACTGCTCATAATCACGCATCTGTGAGTAAAATAACATGGGTGTAATGTTGTTAGATATTCCGCCCAAACTAATAGAAGTCATGGAATAACTACCGTATAGGTGTTTATTTTCGCGGGTACTTAATTTTCACTTTAATCACAGGTATTGTGATTTTTGCAAAATTGCAAAAGGCAAAATATAATTTAAATGAGAACAAATACAGGACATGATAAGGAAACAAAAATATGTCATTATCTGAAAATAAATGTAATATCGAACAATTGTACAGGAACTACGAAATTTGTGACCCGCGAAAGTAACCACTTATACCATATGAGGTGTGATCTTTGTTTTAGGCTTCATGGTGACTTCAAGATGAAAAATAATGATAAAAGCATTGTCCCATTGCTTGGTTTACGTATATTTACTACAGCTTCAGTAAAGACTAACCTCACTGCTTGCCTTTTTGCAAATGGTCTCAGATATAATAACATTTGGGTAATTCAACAGAATCTATTTATCACGATAAACAGTAAATGTCTAGGATCTTAATTCATTCAACTTAATTGAGGAGATTGTTTACTCCTGGTGCTGCGCATTACATACGCGTTTTTTATTTCATTATAAAAATGCGTTCAGCAAAAATTTATGCCAGGAACTCTAAATTTATATCATTGTACAAGTTATTACTATTTTTGTATAGAAAATTATACAGGCAATTACTTGTACAATCCAATTTGTACAGGTAACAACTTGTATGATGCCATCATACAAGTTATTACTTGTACAATATTTTCATACAAGTAATAACTTGTATAAAATAATAACATGTACACAACATATACATCGGCAAACGCATACCGAAGCAAGCAATTGGAAATGGGAAAATTTCAAATCAACCACTCCCCCCCCAAAAAAGACAAAACGAACTAGTTTAATTACTATCGGAAACGACAGTGATCACTGCACTCCCTGTTTTACACAGAAAACAGTTATAGACCCAGGGCATATTTTTTAAACATTTTTGAAATTAAATTAGTGATAGTCACTATTTTTACTAACATGAATTCAAGAACATGTGGTAGTTAGACAGAATTCCAAAAAAATAAGTAGTCTTTGAGACTTTCAGGAATTTCATTAACTTCGTATCAAATATTTTGGAAATCAAATTAATGAATTAATAAATTTACCATTTTTTTTATTGTTTTTGTTCTGTTTTATTTTTTTTTATAATGCTTTATTGGCAAAAAGAATGTTATATATTGAGACAGAGGCACACATGTAACAGTAATAAGGAAAATATGACATTTAGTTATTACGAAATACTAATTGCAAACAAATTATTAATGAGACAATAAAAAACTTTTTTCCATTTATAATGATATCATGTTTTTGTCTATTTGTTGTGACTGAATCAAAAGATTGTGTGGACTAGAAAGAAAACAACCAATTTAATCTATAATCACATTACAAAATTTCAAAAAACAAAGCATCAGAGTTTGACAGTTTGAAAATGTTATTTTCAATAACTATATTAAAATCGCACATACACACATTCATACCTACATTCATCATTGCAATGTCTTTTACAATAAATCAAAAGTTGCTGTACACATCTAAAAGTCACTTCAATCTACCATGTGTACAGCAAAAATATAACTACATTCATTGCAACCCGTCACTTTCAAAACCATTTTTACTGAATTAATATATACTGTCTGACTCTAATTAATTGTATTTTTTTTAATCATAACTAATATTATTAATCATAAATACTATTATTAATTTTGAAGGAAAGTAATCCAGGGGTTGCAGCAGTTATCGGCCCTTTCTAAAGGTTTATTTTTATAATATATATATATTTTTCTATTAAAATATTTTCTTTCAGATAATTTTTTAATGCTAACATATTAAATTTACCAAATTTGGAATAGACTATTTTTGATATCTAATTACGGAAAAATGTTTGTCCTTATCAAAACAAATTATAATAGTATGGTTTCTTCGTAGAATTTCACTTTTTGACACTATCAGGAAATTTACCAAATTCAATTGGTGAATATGATTGCCCTTATATTTTTTACAAAATAAGTGGTCTTTGACACTTTCAGGAAATGTATCAAGGTCGCTTGCCGTTCAACGATTTTCGACACTATCTAAATAATCATATTAGTTGGTTCAATGCATGATAACTTATAATGAGCTGTATGGCCATTTCGGAAATTAATTCCCCATCAGCGACACTAGAGCCCAAACAAAGGAAATCCATAATTTCATAAAATGTTTAAAATGCATATAACCAAATGAAGTCTGTCATGTCGGAAAAAAAAATTTTTCCTAGTTACCACTTCCAAAGAAGAAGTAAGTCAGTTTTTAGATGATGTCGACAATATGCCCACAACAACTGAAACTTAATAAAGCTAATAACGATTCAAAAGATTGCCCTTTTCTGGATCTAACTATCATCGTTGATTGTGGGAAAGTTTGCGATAAAAGGGATGATTTTGATTGCAGTATTACTAATTTCCCTTTTCTTGACGGCCACGTTTCGCTGGCCCCCATCCTACGGTGTTACATTTCTCAACTGGTACGATTCGCACGAGTTTGTTCTACTCTCGACGACTTTAATGAACGTAACAAAAATGCCAGAAACTGATTAAAACTCAAGAAAAAACTTGGATGTAACTTGCAATCTTTACGCAACAGGGGATATATCGACAGGAAATTCTGTATGTGTCCGTTAAATTGGCTTTGGGATCAAATGACGTGGGAATTTTACACGCATGCTTGCCTCTCACTGATGACTACTGAAATACATGATGATTCTTTACCAAACCCATCTGGGAGTTTTGAGTTTGATTTTTCTTCTGTAGTTCGACAGTGTTTTACCAGCAGACTAGGCTCCTTGAGCTAGCCGGTGTTATATTGTCATTTTCCCCCATGCTAGATATTCCTCGGGGGAAAATGAGATAATTCTCATTTCTCCCCCAGGGAAACTTGAGATCATTGTCACTTTTCCCCCACGGAAAACTGACAATATGTATACGTATTGCCATTTTTCACCCGTGCTGATTTTCCCCCATACAAATTTCTTGTTATATAACAAATATAAGCAATGAAGGGATATGGAGTAAATGCACATGAGATATAGTCTCTATTATTACCTAATTGTATTTTTTATATGTTTTATTAAGTATTTTTTTATTTTGAACTATTTTGGAGATTGTTACTTTCAAGTGCTCTATTTCATGGTGTTCTATTGCCTGGGATGTTCTATTGCCTGGCTACTGTGATTGGTCAAAATGCTTTCAAATAACTAAATACCGAAGTCACTTTAAATTTACATTCTGCATATGCGCATTTCGACAACTTATGTCTCAAATCATGAATATTCATTAGCGTTCTATTGCCTGGCTACTGTAATTGGTCAAAACGATTTTATGAATATTCATTACTGTTCTATTTCCTGGCTAATGTTATTGGGCACATTTGATGGAATTTTATTTCTACTAAAGTTCTTTGTAATGAATTATTGATAAAGAGAGAAAAACTACAGGACACATTGAACACAATAAAAATCAACCAGAGTTCTGACTGACAGAATTTATTACCATGGTTTTGAAATGTGTAAAGCAAATGCATTTTCATTAACAACGCTATGAAATGGTTTCAATAAGAAAACATATATTTTGACATTTACTCTATTTGCTTTCTTTTTCATATATACATCATTTTGCACAGATATCTAAAATTTTAATTTTTAAAAATACAATTATATTTGTTTAAATTTTCTAATGATTTTTGCTACAAATGATCATTTGTGTCTCATAAAAATAATGTAATTATAACAATTTATGGTTAAATTTGAGTTTTACAGACGGCCATTTCGACAACTTATTTATCTTTTGAGCAGATTAGGTAATAAAACAGTTATTTAATGTGTAGCCAGGCAACCAGGCAATAGACAAGAATTATTTTCCCTCGGTAATGGAAACAGCTCAGTGTTCTATTGCCCTCAGCTGTTGGCTTCGGGCAATAGAACACTGAGCTGTTTCCATTACCTCGGAAAAATATTCTGGTCTATTGCCTGGCTACACATTAAGTAGCTGTATACAAATACATGGCAAAAATGAGCAATAGAAAAACGCTTTTATTTTTTTCTTCATTGTGAAGAACATGTCTGTTCTGACATGTCGTCAGACAATCGATCAACAACTGATTATAGACATATATGTACCAGGCATGGGGTAATGCTAATGTGTAATGGTAATGCATTGCAAGGCATTACATATTTTCAAGTAATTCAATGTAATGTGTAATGCACCAATTTTTGCATTACATGTAATGGTAATTCAATGCATTACTATCACAAAAATGTATGTAATTCATGCATTACACTGCATTACATTGCATTACCTTTTCCTGCTGTACAAACATAGAAGGTGATTAACAGAAACAAAATGATATAAAAAAAGACATAAATAGTAGTACTAAGGCCATGTCATAGTAATTAACCATCCATTTTACTGCATGATTTTCATTTTTAAAACATCCTAATGAAATAAAAGATAAGTTAAGAAATGTAATTTGTTATGTCCCAAATGATGAACAGTATTAAAGAAAATATTTTTATCAGGGTTTAATCAAATCATAAAATTGTATTATATAATGTACAGCATGTCTAAATGTAAGGACATACTTTTGGTCTACAAGTCTGTATGTTTCATGGCAACTCAGATTTCCCCCTTTTTATTATCCAAAGGAATGATCATTTGTATGGCAGAAGCAATCATGAAGGTTTGTGTATTGATTCATTACCTTAAAGACCCCCCTATAAAAAAAATAGTGAAGTCATACTATAGACAAGTTTTTGATACAATACATTTCTTTAATTAGATTAAAAGTTTGGACTCTGTTATAAAAACAAACTTAATTAACAATAGTGTCAAATTAATTGATCAAGACATTGTTGTCCACTGTAAACACTTTCTATACCATTTTAATTACCTGTAATTTAAAATCTTGGGCAGTATATAGTTTAATTGTAGGTAAATTTTATAATATATATTGTTACAAAAAGATAATTTTGTTTGAAAATAAAATTCAGACACTTCAGACCATGCATCTTTTTGTTTTCCAGCAAAAGCATAGAGATGTATATCAGAGTTGATTTATTTGTTGATAAAATGTCAAAATGTAATGGTAATTCAATGGATTACTAAGCTAAAGTAATGGTAATTCAATGCATTTCTTTGCAAATCTCGTGTAATGGTAATGGTAATTCAATGCAAATTATCTTCAAGTAATGGTAATTCAATGCATTACATTGCACTGTAATTCGCCCCATGCCTGATATGTACATGCCTCTGAACAGACAGACCTTGTCCGTGTGTCAACAATTCACATATAAATCTCATAGAACGCTCTTCAATTTTGGCATAACTCTTAATGCAATTTCTTTAATTTATGACTTAATTTTTTCACTCATTTAAAGTACTATTAATTGGCTGATACAGAGGGAGGGGATCCATGAGTTTGGCCCTTTTTTTCTTGAAAAAAAATCGTGTGCAAAATTTAGGCACGACTGACAAAAGATCGGTAAAAATGGCATGGAATTCCGTTTTTTAAGGAACCTAATTGGAACATTTTTGGAGGTGGGATCCGCCGGTGCTTTTTGAGAAAAGGAGGTAGACAAGGATCAACACACACCAACACTTGACAACACACTCCATGATAAAGTAAATCAGATTTAAACAACTGTCAATTATGAATCATTTATACAATACTATGAAATGACAAGTGATGCCAATGCTGAGAGCTGCTGCCGCCAATGATTTGGCCAAGGTGATATTTCGTAAAGTGTTCTGGTTATTTACCCAGGTCATCTATCCAACGAAATATTTAATTTTTCACGTATATAACTGGAAATTCCCTGTCTTTGTCTATCGGTCAGTGATGTTTTTGCGAAATTTTGCCATTAATTAATAATTCATATTGACCAGGTTGTTTTATTTTTTAGTTAATTTTTTTATTTCTTTTTTTTTTTTGGAGGGGAGGGGGCCTTAAGCACAAGTCTTTTCTCACAGGTTCACAGGTCAATGGGGCCAAAATTGAAATTTTAGAAATATGTGAAATCTTTATTTTGCATCAGATTTTGATTGGATTTTTTGCTTTGGATTCCTTCAGTAGTATGCCAACAGATTTGACGTAGCACTAACAGTTTCCAAGCTATAAGGGGTCTAAGGGGCCAAAATTGCAATTATCAGAAATATGTGAAATCTTTATTTTTCATCATATTTTGATGGGATTTTTTTCTTTGGATTCCTCCCATTGTAAGCATTCAGCAATATGCAACGTTTTTGGCAAAGCTATTATCATTTCCGAGCTATAAGAGTTAAAAGTTGGATTATTTTTTTCTTTGGATTCCTTCAGTAGTATGCCAACAGATTTGACGTAGCACTAAAAGTTTCCAAGCTATAAGGGGTCTAAATGGCCAAAATTGCAATTATTAGAAATATGTGAAATCTTTATTTTTCATCAGATTTTGATGGGATTTTTTTCTTTTGATTATTCTCATTGTAAGCTTGCAGTAGTATGCAATAGATTTTGCGTTGCTCTTACGATTTCCAAGCTATAAGGGGTCAAAGGGGCCAAATTGCAATATTTTAAAATATGTGAAATCTTTATTTTTCATTGGATTTCAATCCGAGTTTTTTCCTTTGATTTCTCTGGAACCTACAATATCTAAATTTTTGTAAATTTTGTTGAAAACTAAGGAGTATCTCCCTCATGCAAAGCTCTGTCCTTAGCTAATTTTGGCTTTACATTTAGATCATATTGGGTATTTGTTCTCTATCAGTTTAACATCTTTGATTTTTGCGGTCTTCCAAACGTTTAGATTTCATCTGCACTGAAGAGACATAAGTTGTCGAAATGCGCATCTGCAGAAAATAAATTCACAGTAACTTCGGTATTTAGTTAATGTAAATAACAAAATACCGAAGTTACGGTGAATTTTCATTCTGCATATGCGCATTTCGACAACTTATGTCTCTTCAGTGCAGATAAAAACAAAACATTCGGAAATCCACAAACCGAAATATGACAAAGCTGAGAGAGAACAACTTACCAATAGGATCTAAAAAGGAAAGCCAAAATCAGCTAAGGACAGATCTATGCACGAGGGAGATACTCCTTAGGTTTATTAAAATTTTCTAAAATTTAGATATCGCATGTTTTCATTGCATGTAAGCGTTTAGTTGGTAGTCTACAGATTTTGCTTAGCTCTTCGGATATCCTATAAATAAGGGATTAAAAGGGCTAATTTTTATTTTCAATAGTTTGTGACAAGTTAATTTGTGTAAATGTCCTTATTGTTTCCAGCAAAACTCACTCCATATCTTTTAATTTTTTTATCGTAGCATTTGAATGGAAAAATGTAAGTGACAGAGATCAACAGATAAAAACCTCAAAAATCTGTAATAGTCTTATCCTCCAAAGGTATATTTAGTTACTGCCATTATAAGCAGCTCAGAGAAAGTTATAAGCAATGGCTTTTTATAATTCTAGTGTAGTGTAGCAAACCTAAATTGTTTTTTTTCCCGAGAAACAGCTGATATGTAAAGCAGCAAAGCGTCAGTGCTAACTATAATGTTGTACACTTTATAAATCTACTCAAACAAGCCACAATTTTGTCTACAGGTATAAAGCCTTTATCATACCACGGTGATTGGTGTGTTATTACGGAAACGGCTACAGACAGACCATATATTGATACAATTCACTCACAACTAGGTATTGCTATTGGTGGTAATGGATATGCTGCTAAATCTAGTGATGAGATAGGACGGATAGCTGCTGTAATGATGATGAAAAATCAGTGGGATTCTACTATCCCAAAGGAAGTGTTTAAAGCAACGTTCAAAAGTCCAGTCAGTAAAATGTAGGAAAGGTTATTTCTGCGTCCTGATTTTAAATAAACAAATTCATAAATGAATAAATTTATAAATTCATGTTATTGCTCAATTTATTGACATGGACTTTCTCTCGGGCGTAGAAAAAAAAATTGTTTATTATCACATATGAATCTCGGATGTGTTTTTTTCTTCCGAGATTCATATTTTTCAAAATTTTGTAATGTCATGTTTTCTAACACTCGACTTGGTTAGCGCCCTGTGTTTGTCTATATATGTTGTTTCTGTCCACGAGCTTAAGACGCTAGTGATTTTGTCGGCCACGGCTGACAAATTGTAAGAGCGTTTTGCCAGTAATTTTCTTTCTTGACGAATTCGCGTCCATTTCCAAAATAAGACATACTAGTAGATGTAACATATTTCAAAATTTAACAATGAATTCCGCTCAAACCGATGCAAGGGATCGTATCGAAATTATTATGAGGTATACTCAAAGTTCATTGTTGAAGGCCCCATGGTGACTTGTAGACGAAGAATAGCAATAAAATCGTTGTTGTATCTCTTCGTTTTATCGTGTATGTAGCGATTTTGTCTCATGTGCATTTACTCTATATCATTTCAATGTTAATTTATTGACAGTAAATAATTTTTAGCAAGTCCTAATGGTTAATGCACAGATACATATAATAATAACCATAATCACTCCACACACATTGCCTCTGTTCTTTTATTCTCAACCTTTTCATTATGTAAATTCATTGAATTATTAAAAATTAACTGTAATTGCTGTTTTGTACATACATTTATTGATCGAAGATATAACTCCGTAAGTAAATATAATAAAAATAAATAATAAAATATGCTACCGTTGTTTTGTTTAAATGATATATAAAACAAAGCTTTGTATATGTACACAAGAAACACAAGAAAAATCTCTTTTCTTTTCAATTTAAATATAAGCTCACCTGGACAAAGGCCAAGTCAGCTTTTGCCATCACTTGGCAACCGTCGTCGTCCGTCCGTAAACTTTTTACATTTTTATACGACTGAAAAATTTTGCGGTCGTATATTGGTATGGTGTTGGCGTCGTCGGCGTCCGCGTCTGCGTCGGCGTCGGCGTCTGTGGACAGCAAAAATTTGCTTCTAGTGGACGGATCATTATGAAATTTTAGTATGATGTATCTTGGCACACGCGTAAACAGAGGATTTAATTTTGAGTTGATGGCCCCGCCCGTTTTAGAAAAAGGGGCCAAAAAGGGGTGAAATTGGGTATTTTCACATTTTTGACTGTAGAATCTTTATTAATTATTGGATTTTGATGGAGTTTGTTTCAGTGTGCTCCTGAGGAAATTTCCAATCTGAATATGCCAACGGATTTCATGTAGCATGTACCGCTCACGAGATAAATGGGGCCCAACAGGGGCAAATCTAAAAAAAAAATATTTTTTTTATTTTTAGTCCGATTTTGATGCAGTTTTTTTGCAATGGATTCCTTGTGAAAAAATAATATGGCGCTCAGCTATTAGATTTTTGATAACTTGTTTCCTTTCCCAGCTATGAGGGGCCGAACGGGGCCAAAATTGCGAATTTGCAGATTATGCAGAATTTTTATTTTTCATCGGATTTCGATGGGGTTTTTTTTTCTTTGGATTCCTCTTGATCTAAACTTTCAGTAGTATGTCAACAGATTTGGCGTAGCTCTTACCGTTTCCGAGCTACAAGGGGTCTTTGGATTCCTCTTGATCTTAGCTTTCAGGGGCATGTCAACGGATTTTGTGTAGGTCTTACCGTTTCCGAGCTACAAGGGGTCAAAGGGGCCAAAAATGCAATTTTTCTAAATATGTCAAATCTTTATTTTTCATTGGATTTCGATGGGATTTTTTTCTTTGGATTCCTCTTGATCTAAGCTTTCAGTAGTATTTCAACGGATTTTGTGTAGCTCTTACTGTTTCCGAGCTACAAGGAGTCAAAGGGGCCAAAATTGCAATTTTTCTAAATATGTCATATCTTTATTTTTCATCAGATTTCGATGTGATTTTTTTCTTTAAATTTCTATGTCTGTAAAGTTTTAGTTGATAGTACATATTTTGCATAGCTCTTATGGTTTTCTATCAGTACGTAATCAAAAGGGTTGATTTTTCCCTATTTTGTTTCTAGCTAATAACTGTGTCTAGCTTCTTTTTGTGTCCATCTAATTATTGTGTCAAGCTCTTTACTGTGTCCACATTCACTTTAAAAATTTCAGTGGTCAACATGCCGCGGTCGTATCATGCTGCGCTCGGCGTAGCCCTTTATTACATTTTGACTATCTCCTCAGAAGCTACTGGACCAGTTTGAACCAAACTTTACAGGAATGATGTGTGGAAGGCCTTTACATAGTTTGTCGATTTTTTTCTGATCGGCCAAAAAAAATCATGGCCGCCAGCGTAGGGCATAATTAATATTGGACCTTATTGGAAAAGACATATATTGACTAACTCCTCTGATGCAAATTTAGCCAAACTTTACAAGAATGATGAATGGTAGGTCCTTTACTTACCGAATTTTCTCCAATCTGCCAAAAAAAAAAAAAAAAACCCAAAAAACATGGGTGCCACCGCAGAACATAATTTAACATTGGACCCTATGTGAAAAAGCATATATTTGCTATCTTTTCTGAAATTACTGAAGCAAATTGAACCAAACTTTATAGGAATGATGTATGGAAGGTCCTTTATGTAAATTGCAGAAATTTTTTCCGATCCGCTATAAAACATGGCCGTTAGCGCAGAACATTATTAGCGTAGAACATAATTTATCATTGGACTCTATTGGAAAAGCATAAATTTTCTATCTCCTTTAAAGTTACTGTAGCAAATTGAACCAAACTTTAGAAGAATAATTAATGGAAGGTCATTCAAATAAATTGGCGAAATTTTCTGATAACCAAAAAACATTACCGCCAGCGCAGAACATAGTTTAACATCGGACCCTACGCAAAAAGCATTTATGTGCTATCTTTTCTGAAGCTACTGAAGCAAATTGAACCAAACTTTACAGGAATGATGTTTAGAAGGTCCTTTATGTAGATTACCGAAACTTTTCCGATCTGCTAAAAAGACATGGCTGCCAGCGCAGAACATATTTTAACATTTGACCCTATGGAAAAAGCATATATTGATGCTGCCATTGTCCTTGGATTATTCGTTTAGGATTGACGGTTCGGTTGTCATTTACTTTGCTATCTCCTCTGAAGCTACTGAAACAAATTAAACCAAACTTTGGCATTTGACATTTGGTATTTGGCATTGCACAATATCATGTTCTTCTTTCATAATTGATGATGTTGTTATACCAAATCTATTTAGAAGCATTTCAAGTTTCATATGTAAGAAGGCTTGATATCATAGCCAACGGAAATTATGTTCTTAGCTAGCTGTCAGTAACTGCGAGCATTTGTCCGAACAGTACCTGTGTGTATTGTCTTCATGTTTTATGTACGTCATTGTAAGGGTACTCGTCTTGATGAGTTGAACTTTTTTCTAGTTTGATTTTTACTGTAAGTCTATTTGTGTATTTATTTTTAGCCATTCACCTCCCACTGGGGGAGGATTTGGATCCAAGAAAACGAGTTTAACCCCACCGCAATTTTTGCGCCTGTCCCAATTGACTAAGTACCGAAGTTACTGTGAATTTAAATTCTGCATATGCGCATTTCGACAACTTATGTCTCTTCAGTGCAGATAAAATCTAAACGTTTGGAAGACCATAAACTCAAACATGTTTAAAAACTGATAGAGAACAGATAACCAATATGATCTAAATGTAAAGCCAAAATCAGCTAAGGACAGAGCTTTGCATGAGGGAGATACTCCTTAGTTTTCAACAAAATTTACAAAAATTTAGATATTGTAAGGTTACAAATAGAATCGGCTTTCGGGTCAGCACCGAAGTACTGACTACTGGGCTGGTGAATACCCTCGGGTACTAACAGTCCACCAGCAGTGGCATCGACCCGGTGGTAACAATTGACTAAGTACCGAAGTTACTGTGAATTTAAATTCTGCATATGCGCATTTCGACAACTTATGTCTCTTCAGTGCAGATAAAATCTAAACGTTTGGAAGACCATAAACTCAAACATGTTTAAAAATACCAAGTCAGGAATATGTTGGTCATTGGCTTGTCCTTATCTTCTTAAAAAAATTTTTCTTGATATTTGGGTTATTGGATGTGGTTTGTTTCCATTGATTTATTCACTTCTTTACCGTTTTTGGGCCATTTAGGGCTTGCTATATGGTGTGAGGCTCCTCACTGTGTTGAAGGCCGTACGGTGACCCATAGATGCTTTGTTTTTGGTCGTTTTAACCTGAATATGGGATGTTGTCTCCTTGACATTAACCCCATTTCCTTTCTTTTTCATATTTAAATGAATGATATATGGAAGGTCCTTCACATTGATTGCCATTTGAGCAACAGGCTCTTGAAAGCCTCTAGTTTTAAATATCGACTAGCTTTTCCTACTGCCGGTACACATTTCGGTTATCTGAAGTTCTTACCATTGTGTACGTTTGTCTCTTGTCTCTTATTTGTATTCTTCTGTACAGTACACTTGTTGTGATTGAAATTTTCGGCAATTAAAGTTTTCTGTTATCTTTGCTTTGTGATGAATTGTTGAAATGCATTGCCATCTTCAAAAACGTATTTTACAACACTTTGGTATTTAGTTACTTAGTTTATGATGAATATATGCCAAATCATAGTTCTAAAAAAAAAAACAATTACAAGGAAGAAAATAACAATTGACATGTAATGAATGGAGGTAACTTCACTTCGTGATAATACATAAATGCAAGGTACCCAATCGGTCATTTGTTAAAGTAACCTTGCTTTGAGAACAACCAGCTCATGAAAGGTAAGTCTAATTATTTATTTTTAAAACAAAGTATATTAACATTATTCGCAAATATGTAAAGTATTAAGAGTGAATTTTATCATTTGAATTTTACGACATTTGTGTATAATTCACACTATTTATGTACATAAAATTCACGTTTGGTTGTAAGCTAATTGTCAAATAAAATGCTCTTTATAGTGCAGTTGTTTATACAATTATTATGCTGTTATTAACGTTGTATACATTTTTCCAGTATTTCTAGAGCATCTTTCCATTACGAGGGGTTTACCAACAGATGTTTAATAGTATTATACCCCTTTTTAGCGGGACATTAGATAGTGATCATGGTATCCATTCGTCTGTCCGCCATAGTGGTACATACCTTGTGGCGACAACTCCTCCTAGACCACTTGGTGAAATTAATTGAACAGAATGTTCAGCGAATAAAGATCTAGAAATTAGGCACGAAATATTTTGTTCTCGATTTTCTTGTTAAATCAAAACATGGATCTGAGGAAGTAAGCTTACTATTGACACAGTCTCCCAACTCCCGACTGACGAGGTCACATTAGACTACATCTATCATTGGGTAGTCTTATTCAAACTATCTGAGGTAGAACGCTTACTATTGACATTCCATAGTTTCATTATTTGGTTGATCAGCATAATGTAACAGTCTCCAAACTCTGG
>MJUU01052419.1:9516-21377 GCA_002080025.1 Modiolus philippinarum
CCCGCCCGCCCATCCGCCCGACATTCATCATACTATAACCCGGATTTGCACTCCGTGCAACCCCGCCAAAAATTCAAACATTTGGGCAGAGGTTCTCCTTAAAATCAATAGAGTCCCGTGTAAAAACTATGTTCTAGATGGTGGCCATCTTGGATGAGGTACAGACCTGCCCGATACATTTTTTGGATGGGACCACCTAAGGACCAGTTGCTTAGTTTGGTTTAATTGGACTAGATTGGACTAGTATTTTCTGAGAAGATCTTTGAATGTCTTTTCCATAGGGTCCAATGTTAAAACTATGTTCCCCGCTGGCGGCCATCATGGATGAGGTGCGGACCTGCCAGATACCTTTCTTGGAACGGACCATCAAAGGGCCATTGTGACTAAGTTTGGTTATAATTGGACTGGTAGTTTCTGAGAAGAAGATCTTTGAATGTCTTTTTCATAGGGTGCAATGTTAAAACTATTTTCCCGCTGGCGGCCATCTTGGATGAGGTACAGACCTGCTGAATACCTTTTTTGGATGGGACCAACTAAGGACCATTGTGGCTTAGTTTAGTTTTAATCGGCCTTTCAGCTTCTGACAAGAAGATCTTTGAATGAATTTTCCACAGGATCCAATGTTAAAACTATCTTCCCCGCTGGCGGCCATCTTGGATGGGGTACGGACCTTCCGAATGCCTTTTTTGGAAGGGACCATCTCAGGACCATTGTGGCTTAGTTTAGTTTTCATTGGACAAGTAGTTTCTGAAAAGAAGATTTGTGAATGTATTTTCCATAGGGTCCAATATTAAAAATATGTTCCCCGCTGGCCGCCATCTTGGATGAGGTACGGACCTGCCGGATATCTTTTTTGGAAGGGACCATCTCAGGACAATTGTGACTAAGTCAGGTTATAATTGGACTGGTAGTTTCTGAGAAGAAGATCTTTGAATGTCTTTTCCATAGGGTCCAATGTTAAAACTATGTTCCCCGCTGGCGGCCATCTTGGATGTGGTACGGACCTGCCAGATACCTTTCTTGAAAGGGACCATCTAAGGGCCATTCTACTAAGTTTGGTTATAATTGGCCTGGTAGTTTCTGAGAAGAACATCTTTGAATGTCTTTTTCATAGGGTCCAATGTTAAAACTATCTTCCCGCTGGCGGCCATCTTGGATGAGGTACGGACCTGCTGGATACCTTTTTTGGATGGGACCATCTAAGGACTATTGTGGCTTGGTCTAGTTTTAATCGGCCTTGCAGTTTCTGAAAAGAAGATTTTTGAATGTATTTTCCATAAGGTCAAATGTTAAAAATATGTTCCCCGCTGGCGGCCATCTTGTATGAGGTAACAACCTGCCGGACACCTTTTTGGAAGGGACCATCTAAGGACCATTCTGACTAAGTTTTGTTATAGTTGGACTGGTAGTTTCTGAGAAGATCTTTGAATGTGTTTTCCATAGGGTCCAATGTTTAAACTATGTTCCCCGCTGGCGGCCATCTTGGATCAGGTACGGACCTGCCAGATACAATTTTTAAAGGGGGCCACCAAAGGACTATTGTGACCAAGTTTGGTTCCAATTGGCCCAGTGGTTTCAGAGGAGAAGATCTTTGAATGAAAAGATCACGACGGACGGACGCCGGACGACGGACGACGGACGCCAAGTGATGGCAAAAGCTCACCCTGGTATAGGCAGGTGAGCTAATAAAAATAAGAATTTTAAATCCTTGATATAATAAACTTCAGGAGTGACAATCCTTAATTGAGATAGGAATAATTATTCAAACTTTTATAAAGATAGTACTAAATACTCATTGCTTTTTCATCCCCAAAAAGATGCTTGATATTTTCGCATATTATGTTCCACAATTAATCGATACAGAAGGGTAGAACTTCAAGTATTTTGAACAGATATATATTATAATGAGGAGGTGTATCTGCCAAAAATACAATTCGCGAAGCGTTAAAACTTTCCGAGCCTGAAACGCGATGGATATTTAGACCCAAGACTTGTAACACAACATACCACAATGTGCTGAATTCGTACCCTTATCGATCACTTTTTATTTAAATTACTGACATTTTGCCTTCTTCTATAAATGTAGAATACAGGACTACTGAGCTGTGTTCAAACCGGAACACATTTCTGATAGTATACAAAAAGAAATCAATTCATCAATACATTGAGAGGAAATCACTAAAACACTGTTTAGCTAAGGGTGATTTATGTTCAATCTGTTGTAGCGCTTCAGCTTAATCGCTTTTCGTCAATTAAAATTAATTTAAAGACTTATCATGTTGGGTCAATTATATGTGTATACTTCAATTTCATAAATATTTTGTTTTTTATGTGGTTTATATTTATTTCAATAGATCAAGAAACCAGTCACTCCGGCTCACTGGTATTTGAGGAGATCGTTTCCGCCTTCAATTACACGAGAGTTCCTATCTCGAAAATCCCGTAATCCTATCTGTACATTTGTGCATAAACGAAAAGCCCCTGTAAATTTAATTCCTATAGATGTCCTAACAGACAACTCCTTTTCCTTTTCAAAACACTAATATTGTGCGTTTTCATGATTAAATAAAGACACATCCAAAGAAGAAGTCTGTTATTTAATTAATTAAATATACACACTTACGTTCATCAATGGGATTTTTAAAATAAATTATCACATTTGAACAACCTTTTCAAACAAAGTGAAATCTGCAATGTAAAATTTTTGATCGCTGTTATCTGATTTAAATTTCATGAAACAACGGCAGTAGAATACCGAAGGAACAAAGGGGTGACATTCACAAAAATCGAAGTCCAAAGACAGGGCAAAAACGAGAACACAGAAAACAATGACGTTAGACACAAAAACAATGACGCCAGACAGACACAAAGCACAGAACCAGAAACCACAACATTCAGAACAAAGGCACTCACAGTTTGAACTCCAGTGAAACGGAGAGAGACATCAGGTGCTCCGGAAGGGTAAGCATGTCCTGCTCTGTTAACAGCACCCGTCACACTGTGAGTGATTCAATCCGGGAAAATGTCAAAGTCGGTAGTCAAATCCGGGAAGACGTGAATCTAGCTGAAAATGTCCACTTTCATTTGGGATAATGACACGTCATATCTTTCAATAATGCTATGGTGACGGCCATAGAATTTCTTGAGGGATGAAATTAACAAAGGTTGAATAAATCCCTGACTAAGCAGCTTTTGGGACAGTGTTTTGCTCTGTTCAAAAAATCACTGTACAAACTACAAGCTCGACAGTAACGAATCAACTGTGAAATGTACACTCCATAGGCTGGAGAGGTAGGTATATTGCTGCTAAGAAAGGGAAAGTTCACAATGGGGAAATTAAAATCATCACGCTTGTCATATAGCTTGGATTTCAAACGTCCATCTTCGTCAATATACAATAAAAGATCTAAGTACGAAGCTGAAGTAGGTGTTTCAGTTGTTTCTTTAATTTCAAGCTCATTTGGATAGATCTGATGTAAATAATCCTTAAATTTAGGATTATTAAGAGAAAGCACATCGTCTATGTAGCGGAAGCTGAAATTAAATTAAAGGACTGGGCTAAATGTTTTTGTTTTCTTTGAATAAGCCCTTGTAAAAACTTGGCCTCGTACGAGTAGAGGAAAAGGTCAGCTAAAAGCGGCGCACAGTTTGTTCCCATAGGAATCCCTATTGTCTGTTGGAAAACACGACCTCCAAATTCGACAAAAATATTGTCGATCAAAAATTCTAACATTTTGATTACGTCAGTCTCGGTGTACTTCTTATTTGAATCGGTGTGGTTCTTAACAAAATATGTCTTGTCTTTCCCTACAGTTAAATAGGTGTATCTGCGTTCTCCATTTTTTGTGCAGAAACATTGATGTATTAAATCTGCAATTACTGTTTTCAGTTTATTGTGTGGCAGGGTTGTATAAAGTGTGAATGAAGGCTGGGATATGTTCCGCCATTTCTATACTTTCTCCGAAAAAAAAAACAACGAAAAATATACCTAAATTAGAAACTGTTGCAATAAGTCTGGCTAAGGAACCATTCGATCCTCTTGATGTCTCAAAATAATAATAATACTTCCCATCAAAAGCAGACGACGGACCAGTGTTAGAACTACTCGTACGTCCCTGTGAATATATATATATATATATATATATGTGTTTATATTTTATCATTCCTGTGTTTAAAATACAAAACTGATGTAAAATCTAGGTCATATATATTGCTGAAATAAATACATATTTATTTTAAAAAGGGGTTCATCATAAATAATTCTAAAATCAAATAAAGTGTTTCAGAATACTTTTTTCCTAAAAATATCAGTTTTCTTGTTTAGTTTCTAAGGCAACCAAAAGCTCAAATATCCATTACAACCCATTTCAGACAAGCATTAAAAATTGATGCTTTTCTTATTATCTATGTAACACATATTGCTAAAATCACTACATGTTCGAAAATAAATAATTTTGGTGAATCAGAATTGGGCAATCTTTGTATAGGACCGCCCCTACATCATTCCAGTGCAGTTAAGTTACATGTGCTTCTATAGTTTTGGAGCAGATGATGAAAAATAGCATCAAATGTTAAACAATGTTCTGTGCTTGTGCCCATATTTTACATCGGATTCAAACGAAATTAACAATTTTCGTAAAGGACTTATCACAAAACATTCCTGAAGAGTTTGGTTAAACTTGCTTCAAGGTTTCATATGAGATGATCAAAGATTTTTCATATTGTCAATGTTTAACTGTGTTTAACACCGGTAGTATATTACTATGTTTAACATCGGTAGTAACGTAACTTTCCCTACATCATCCGGTCAGGTTAGTCAAATCTGCTTCATAAGATTAAGATCAGATGGTAAAAATATGTCCAATGTTAAGCTAAATTCCGGACTGGCGACCATTCTGTTTTGTCAGATCACAACACAATCTTTGTAAAGGACAGTCTATACAACAATCCTGTAAAGTTTACTTGAATTTACATCAGTAGTTTCAGAGGAGAAGATGATAGTGCGAAAAGCTAACGGGCGGTTGACGAAAGGACAGACAATGACCCACGTTCGCAATGTGATGGCAACATCTCACACTGCTCCTCTTGGTCAGGTGAGCTGAAAGATGACCAGCTGTGATAATTTGTAAATGCATATGAAATGTGTTTAAATCTGAAACAACTGTGACATTGTAATTTTTACAAAATAAGTTATTTTTTTTATTGGTGAACAGTGAAAGGGTATGAATTAAATCCACATGGGATAGAGTCTCTTCCAAAACATTGTAGAACTAAGCAATGGAACAACACTTTTATTGTTGTTCTTCATTTTGAGTCAACATGAGTTGTATTCTTTTTATTCTTGCGCTCCCATAAATGGAAATGTTCAATTTAATGGCTTTTTCGGTTTTTATTTTGAAAAATTGACGGTGGTCATTAAAAATTAAAATTTAAGGTCAGAAGAACAATAAGATGCCACTTTTTTTGGAATGTTTGTCAGGTGAAGAACCTTGATGATTAAAAAAACTATTGGGATGAAAATTATTTTGATGAATTCTGTACTTAGCAGGATGTGTTCCTGTTGTCACATATAGAATTTTATTGATTTATTATTGTAACAATGCATCTATTACCCTGTTACGACTGAAAATACTATTTACAAGAAAAAAATGAAAACAAAATAAAGTTAAGCAAAGCAAAAACTATTTTCTTAAAATGCAGATGTAGAAAAGGCAACATTGCTTGTCCTAAAATACATTTTACATCATTTAAGTATACCTCGAAATTTTCACACATTTGTAGAAAATGCCCAGTTTTAATCTATATATCAAACATTTGCTTGAAGCACTTAAGAGTTCCCTGATTTTCAGAAAAGGGCTATCAATCTTTTTTTTAATTTAAACTAGAGCCTCATAGAATTAAAGAACCTTAGTGAGCAAGCTCACATACCCCACGCCCCCACATTTAGGATTTTCCTGCATTATCTCAAAATTATCAAAAAATTAAAATCCAAGTAGTTTGCACATCTCTTACAGATGAACAATCATCCTGTAAAATATCTTAAAACCTGTAGCAGGATTTATCCGGGCAAATTGACTACCCTGTAAACTTCCTATCTTATAAACTGTAGGAGGAGTTATCCGGACAAATAATGTACCCTATATGCAATATAATGCATAAAAATTACAAAGTTCAACAATGTGTAGTTTTCTGAAAAATTATCAAAAATCAAAATCCAAGTAGCATGCACATCTTTGATTTGTGCACTAACAACCAGCAAAATAAAAACTTCCTAGCTTAAAAACTGTAGGAGGAGTTATCCGGACAAATGGTGTACCCTATATGCAATATAATGCATAAAAATGACAAAGTTCAACAATGTGTAGTTTGGTGAAAAATTATCAAAAATCAAAATCCAAGTAGTATGCACATCTTTAATATGTGCACAATCAACCTGCAAAATAAAAAAGTCCTAGCTTAAAAACTGTAGGAGGAGTTATCCGGACAAATAGTGTACCCACTTGATGACGGACGGACGGACGGACGGACTGACGGACCAGTCAAAAACTATATACCCTCCGCAATGTCGTTGCGTGGGGTATAATAAGCTTGTATTATTCACCTGACAACCTAATTACAAGCAAATTCAATAATAGAAACGTTTTAGGCATTTCTATCTCCCGTGAGCTGAGTTGATACACAACCAGTAAAATAATACATAAACCATACCCATATCAATCCTATTTTTACTAGATTTTCCAAGTCACAAAAGTTGGACCCGAAGCTTAACACTTTTATACAATAGAGTGCTATAATATGATTATGTTTAATGTTGTTTCATTTTCATAATTGATCGCAAATGAAGATTTTTTTTTCAAAGGGGCTGATGTTAAACAACGGCAAAAGAATACCGAAGGAACAAAGGAGTGGAATTTACAAAAATCGAAGTCCAAAGACATGGCACAGAAAACAATGACGTTAGACATATACAAAGCACAGAAATAAAATTCACAACATTCAAAACAAAGGCACTCCAGTGAAACTGAGACATCAGGTGCTTCGGAAGGGTAAGCATGTCCTGCTCTGTTAACAGCACCCATCACACTGCAACCGAGTCAGTGTAGGAAAATGTCAAAATCGGTAGTCAAATCCGGGAAGACGTGAATCTAGCTGAAAAATGTCTACTTTCATTTGAGACACTGACACGTCATATCTGTCAAGGGTGTCATGGTGAAGGCCATAGAATTTCTTGAGGGATGAAATTAACATAGGTTGAACAAATCTCTGACTGAGCAGCTTTTGGGACAGTGTTTTTGCTCTGTTAAAAAATCACTGTACAAACTACACGCTCGACACTAACGAATCAACTGTGAAATGTACACTCCATAGGCTGGAGCTGCTAAGAAAGGGAAAGTTCGCAATTTTGAAATTAAAATCATCACGCTCGTCATATAGCTTAAATATCAATCGTCTATCTTCGTCAATATACAACAAAAGATATAGGTACGAAGCTGAAGTAGGTGTATCATTTGTTTTGTTAAATTGCAAGCTCACTGGGATAGATCTGACGTAAATACATTTGTATTCCTTTAATTTAGGATTACTAAGAGAAAGTACATCGTCAATATAGCGGAAGCTGAAATTAAAGGACTGGGCTTAATGCTTTTGTTTTCTTTGTGTAAGCCCTTGTAAAAAGTTGGCCTATTAAGCTATGTTATTGACTGGCAACCATGTTTTTGTTCGATTCATAAGAAATGAGAAATATTTCCATTCATCTTCCAGTAGAGTTAGGTCAATTTTGCTTCTATAGTTAAAGAGTAAATGATGAACATGATGATTTTTCCAATATGATTCAATGATTACCTATGTTCCAAATTCGATGCAATGGTTTCATTAGATCAAAACAAAATAAACAATCTGATGTTTTTAAGGACCTTCTTTCCGTCAATCTTGTCTATTTTAGTTGAATTTTGAATGATTAATTTTTCCAAGGGTCCCATTTTATACTATGTTCCTCGCTGGCGGCCATGTCTTGGTCAGATCAGAACGAAATAAATCTTTGTAAAGGATCTTCTTTATATCGGCCCTATCCAGTGTTAAAATATGTTCAGTGCTGGCAGCCATGTATTAAATCGGAACTAAATACGTAATTTTTGCAAAGACCCTTTCACAAATAATTTCCATTAAGTTTGGTAGAATTTGCTGCAGTGATTACAGAAGAGGTTATCAAAATATGATATTTCCAGAGGGTTCAATGTTAAACTATTTTTTTCAGATCCCAACGAAATGAGCCATCTTTGTAAAGGACATTCCATACGTCATTCGAGTAATTTGCTTTAATAGTTGCAAAGCAGTTGTAAAAATGTTTTCTCTTAGGGTCAAAAGCTAAAAAATGTTCAGCGCTGACGGTAATGTTTATCTCGAAAAAACGCACGTTAACCCCTAATTTTTAATTCACATTTAAATTCCTTGGTACAAGCCCTACAACATATATGGAATTCAGGGAAAAATCAATGTAGGAACCATGACAAAAAGATTTTCAAAGCATACGAATTTTCAGGTTTTAGAACTTAGAAGTTGAAATAAGCAACAAAAAATAAGATATAAATAGAAAGAAATAAATTAGTTTTGATCTCGTGTAATAGTTTCAGGTTAAAAGATTACCCTGCAGAAAAAATACATGGCTATCTATAAAATTAAAAAAGATATACCGATTTGAATTTAGCCCGAAATTTTGCAGAAATTTCAATTTTTGCTAAATTTTACCGAATTTCGACGCTTTATATCTCGAAAATTAGTCCGTTATGGTATATGTATTTTTGCATATTTGGAAATTACGTATCAAAATTGTGTAATACCCAAAATTTCACAAGTTTTTCATTGTAGATCGAAACTGTGTCGTATGCCCTTAATGTTGCTCTTTACTGGATTCTGAAAAGATGATGAATTTCTGAAAAGTACACGTTTTGCCACAGAAGATGTCCGAAAGACCCCTTTCGCTGAAATGCTGTACGATAAGTCTACAGAGCAAAAGCCTAAAACTTTAAATTATATTTTTAGATTGCTTGTCATATACAACAAAATATGATTTGGTATTAAAACTAATACCATTGCATCAAACAAGAATGAAATTTAAAATGTTACTTCTAATAAAATTCCCACTAAAAAGCAAATATATGCGGAAGAACAAACAGTGACAATTTAGCAACTTATACTGAACCTCTGGCCAAAGGCTTCGAATCATCAAAATTGCTTGTTAACTGTAAAAGGAAGCTTCAAGTGAAATACATAATTGTGAGAAAACATGATATTTACATGAACTTTGGGAATGAGACCGAGTGCCTTGCAGTGTAAGAGTCCCCTTAAACATGGATCACACGTCATGTGAGAAATGACATGTCCAAAGTAAAATGTCTTTGCTAGCGACCTAATGCTCGATCTTGCCTAAGGAAACACGTAAGTCGTTAGTTGTGCGACTGTTAAGATACTCGTGATGGCCACCTTATAGAATTTACGTAGTGTTGATTTTAAGCGTTTCTCCTATCACTGAGAAGTAGATTTCTGGTTATCAATTAACATCATTTTGTGACATTTTCACATCAGGTGGATGTTCTTGCATATCGTATCAGCTGAGATACGCCGTGTGTGGGATCAGAATGGATATTACTACTACGGAATAGGAAATTAACATCATAGAAGTTAAAATCCATCACGCTTATAATACATTCTGGTTTTATGTCGTCCATCAATGTCATGTCGAGAAACAGATCAAAACAACGGCAATAGAATACCGAAGGAACAAAGCACAAAATTACATAAATCAAAGTCCAGAGACAATGCAAAAGCAAGAACACCAGAAGACACTACATGCCCACAAAATAAACCAACACTACATATACTACTCAAAAAACTAAAGAACTAACCGTGTGAATGAATTGTTTTTGTAGTGCATTTTATTCTATTTGGCAGATACGGCATTCCGGTTGCAATAATCGAATAAGCGATGAAACCTAGGTGTTGTGTTAATTATTAAATTGCCTGTTAAATATATGGAAAAAATTTGTCGACTTTAAAAATGTTATCAACAAACACTGTTTTCTTGAAAACAGTATAGTTAAGATCAATTGTAAATAAAATACTTTGAATGAATAAATGTATTGTAAATGATGCTGTTACAGCAAAACACTGTTTATTTTATAGTTCAGTTTTTAAAGTATATATACGTAAATTTAAAACTTGTATAGCTTATCTATTATAATAAGTTGTAGAAGATCACCTTACCGAGTGATAGCTCCAGTCGTAGTTATCAGAGGTATCCTGAGTGAGAATGCAGTTGAATTCCTCCACAGCTGCACAACTGTAATCTTGACAAAAATGCATAAAAAGTCTGTAAACAGTGTAAAGTTATATCTCTAAGATTCGTATTCTTCAATAGCCGCATTTTTATTTCATTCTTTAATGTTAGAAAATGGATAACAGGAAACACCTAAAATGGCTGAAAATTATAATTACATGCAATAATTTGCAAGGGAACTACACAAGAAAAACACGTATAAGACAAAAGACAAACGTAGACAACGATAGGAACTCGGGACAGCCGGACTTGGTACCGGCACTACACGTGTGGCACTAGCAAAAGCCAGCGGTAGGGTTAAACCGGTTTATGGGTACACAAACCTCCCCTTTATCTGTCCCGGTTTATGCCCGAGTTGGATTCCAAAATACGTTTATATTCTTTATATTCTCGACAATTACAGCAATTAAAATTAAGGGAGTACGAGTGTCAGAAATTTTGTAATTAGAATTAAAATTCTGACTTTTTGTCTTGAAGAGCACTACAAATGGAACAACTTGAGCAAAAATTTTTAAAAATCCATGTAGGAATTTTTGAGATATAAGACGTCAAAATTTTGGCGGGAAACAGATCTCTCTAGAGTTTTCCTTCAATTTGCATAAGATGATGTTTATAGGCCTTTAAACATATGAAATTATAATTGGAGGTTAATTAAATTTTATACACAGTCTATTTTATGTATTTAAAGTGAGTTATGACCAAGAAAATATGATCTATGACCAAAAAATTTTAGCACTGTTTGAATGGATAAAACCCGAGGATATAGAATGCTTCTGATATCTGACGCTCGTACTCCCTTAAATATAAAAGATGGGATAACAGGAAACATCTACAATGGCTGAAAATTACAGTCACATGCCATTATCTGCAAGGGAACTTAACAGGAACAACACAAACAAGACAAAAGACAAACGTAAACAACGATAGGAAATCGGGAAACATCTAAATAATAAAGTTGAAACAAGAAATATGTACGAATGAAATCTACATAACGGCAACTTTACTATGAAGTGCATTATGTGCTGCTACAGAAATTTTAAGTAGTAAAAGGTTTTGTATTAAGGTAGTACAAATGTAATAGCCACCGTTGATTTATAACATTTGGTCAGATATACTCACTTCTCTGTCTTTTTCTATATCATAACATATAAAATATCTTGCCTAAGAACACCAAGTTATCATGTTATATTCTAAAAGCATGTATCTGTAAGGAATTTTAAACATTTTTAAAAACAAATGACAACACTCCTTCACTCGATTTTCAATATTTACTATTTTTTTTCTTTTCTGTGCCGTACTATTGTTATGTCTTTGCTTCTTTGTCTTTCCAATGTTTCCATTGATATTTGATTATTCGTTTTAGATTGACATTTTGGTTCTCGCTCATTTCTATACAAAGCCTGTAGAAAATCTAGAAAATGGACATTTCCCGCCAAATTTTGATAGCTTGTATCTAAATATCAAGTGTATGAACCTGTATTTAAGGTCTTTCACGACTCCAGTCGGAAAGACCTTCTTGTAATTCTTC